>JANAVB010016999.1:13246369-13536369 GCA_029216955.1 Iris pallida
ACAAGTATATGATCAGGACAAGAATCCAGGGATTCAGAAGATACGAGCAGAGATCAAGGACGAGTACTGATTGAGACATCTATTCGGTAAACCCTCACATATCTTGATTTACAAGACCTGCATGGGCCACCACTTAAACCATGTCACGTCTCAGAACCAGAATACTGGAGAGCGGGGGCAGACATAGCCAGCTACGTATATGAAATGGAATCCATCTCGCTGTACGGTGTCACTCCCCAATCCTGGAATACGTATTTTAATACGTAAACCGAAAAATTATATTTACCTTGAATTTATACGATATTTATTATGCAGTATTTCTTCATGCATTTCCCAAAAATATTTGACAAAATATTATTTCCTAATTTATTTTCTGCATTTGGGCCTACAGTTTTGGCTCATTTGGGTAACCTATTCTTGGTTCACCAATGGTTCATCATGAACTCTTTGGTTCATCATGAATTCATGGGTCCAAGATCTATATATATAACTCATCTCATTCTCTCTCCTCTCATTTATTTTCCTTTCATTCATTTCCTCCACCAACCAAGGCAAGTACCAACTTGCTCAAGAGATGGATCCATAATTTTGTTAATGATTTCTTACAAAACTATTTGCCAAAACATGTTCTTCTCCTCAATCTATACTAGTTTAGAACTTGGAAATTTCTATTTTGAAGCTTTGATTTTTGTAGATCTAAGTTATTTCTATTTTCGGATTTTGCATGGTTTGATCTCTTTAAGTTGGATTTTCATGGGTTTTGGTGTTTCTAGTGGAAGAGCATTCAATTCTACCCAAATTGGAACTTTGGAAATCCGGATTTGGAGTTCGGATGGCCAAGTTGTGTTGCTCTGAAGTTTTGGGTTCAACCATGGTGTTCTTGCTGTTTGGAGAAGACAGTGAGCAGTGTGCAGAGCTGTTTAGCTTACGCACACTGAGCTGCGCGTGCTCTTTAGCGTGCGTACGCAGACTTAGGTACGCTTCATGTTAGAAGCGTGTCTCTTGAGCGTCTGTGACTTTTCACCTACGCTGCTCTCCCAGCGTGCGTGACTTTTCACCTACGCTGCTCTCTCAGCGTGCGTGACTTTTCACGTAAGCTGTCTTGAGTGAGCCTGCGTGACTTTTCACCTACGCTGCTCTCCCAGCGTGCGTGACTTTTCACCTACGCTGCTCTCCCAGCGTGCGTGACTTTTCACCTACGCTGCTCTCTCAGCGTGCGTGACTTTTCATGTAAGCTGCCTTGAGTGAGCCTGCGTGACTTTTTATCTACGCTGCCTTGAGTGAGCTTGCGTGACTTTTCCCGTACGCAGCTTCCCTTGAGCGTGCGTGCTTTTGTGCGTACGCTTTTGATATTTTATCAGATATTATATGCCCATTTTATATCCTTACGCCTTTTGTCCCGAGCATGATATGAGCACTAATGTGACCCCGAAGAACAAAGTGTTCCTACCCGATACATGTACCTAAATGTCCCAGTTCTTGTTCATGCTCGACAAATGACTCGTAACTCCACGTGGCGTATTTGCAATGATGCATTACACTAAGGAGGGTAGAACATGTTGACATACTGATTGACATGGATCCTCTTTGGGGTACTCGTACTAAAGTACGACTTTAGGAGGATAATCATGCAGGCCACAGCATGTGAGTCCAAGATTTCACCTAGGGTTAAATTAGGCAACTAAACATACTAGATGCATGGGGAGGGCAAAATCCCGAGATCGTGTTACACCAGCCGCCTTGGGATATTGTCTCGACGTGCCGGCTAGTCTCCACGGATACTGTGTCATCTGCAACGAGTGGATGACTGTATCCGATTAATTCCTGCTATATATTAAATATTTTAGCAAGGTGGCCTTACGAGGGACCTGTGCTAAATCATACCTGTCTACGCGAACCCCTGGGTTGGCTAGCCTTGCTGGAAAGATACGATCTGAGGATTTTCTAAATAACATGATGCGAGGATAACCTCGTCCCACTAGAAACTCGTAGACTTGATTGGCCGCGAAAACGACTTGCGTGTATCTTATTACCTTCCGTGAATAACTGAGGGAAACGGACTGTCATGGTACGTAATCCAACCCATGTTCTTGTTTGATTGTTGGGTTGGTTATCGTACTATGACAGGTTGTGGACCGAAGTTATGAACGGAAGACTTATTCTGGTTGTCAAGTGCTACTTCTGTGAATGACTGAGGAACATGGTCTATCATGGTACATGATCCAACCTATGTTCTTGTTTGATTGTTGGGTTGGTTATTGTACTGCGATAGGCTATCGACCGAAGTCACAATCAGAAGATTTTATTGTTTATACCTTTTTAACTTATGTGAAAGTTATAGAGTACGACACGTCCCGACTCCATGCGGCACCTTTTGTCCTTGTTTGGTTGTAAGGGTGCCATATGGGTTCGAGGATGTTGCGCCACCCTATAATAGTTGCATAAGTATTACTATTATCAATCATTCTATTAACTGGGTTTTAATCTTAACTCTTGTGCCCCTTTGGCGGTACTTGCTATTCGGGGCTGACCCCGCTGGTTTTGTTTGGCCAGATCTCGTAGCAGAGCCAGAGGACACGATCTTTCTTCCTGACATCCATGGTGCATACTAGGAGAATGGCGGTTCGGGGACTCGAGTGGGTTTTTTCTCCACCACTCCTGCTTATATTTTGTGCGGCATTTAGCCACCGGCACCTGTTAGCCGGATTACTTGATATTTTGTGTCAGTACAGAATTATAAATAAACAGACTGCAGCTGTGTATAATTTTGTACTCCTGACTCTCTGAGATAGCTAAATTATAAAGCTAGTCTCTCATGATCATTTTGATGAAGCGTCAGGGACGCCTTACTGCTTTATCTTTAATATTCATTTAATTGCTGATGTGACTTGATTGATTGAGATATAGAACTCTGTGGGACCATAGGAGACTTGATTGTAGCATGTACCCCCTAGTCTCTCGACAGCCACGATCGCCGTATGACGTTATGTACCTCATATGGAGTAGCTGGCCTAGTCCGTCTCCGTATTTCGGTTCTGGGGCGTGACAAGGTTTTAGTGGTGGCCCATGCAGGTCTCTTTTTCAGACTTGTGGGGTATTGCGAATTATTAGGAGTCTCAATCAAAACTTGTTTCCCTTGAAATTCTGTTTTGAATTCTCTGTCCTTGCCTTGATCTCTAACCTGACTTGCATCCTCGAAATCTTCCTCGTTCGGACTTGATAATCTTATATCTTTCTCTATAGGGCTGCTTCATTCTCAGTAGCGGGTGAGGCCCATGAGGAAGAGCAGCGAGAGCATGGCTCGACTGGGCGCCAGCAGGGGAGAGAACCTTCCCCAGGGCAGACACGAGCAGAAATGGAACCAGAGGCAGTGCAGCCGCAGGTTATTGAAACTCCTGCAGCACCAGCAACGACGGCAGTACCAGACGCCGTAGCACTCCTGGAGATCATCCGGGGTTTTTTTTGTCACTAACCAACAGCAACAGACTCGGCAGTAGGAGCAGAACGTGTTGCTGAACCAAGGGATTCAGTTAGCTCTTGAGAGGAGTGTCGGGGCTGACTCGGGAGCATCAGGAAGGTTTCGTCGCTTGAACCCGAGGTATTTTGATGGCACGGAGGATGCCATCACTACGGATGCCTGGATTCAAGACATCGAAACCATTCTTGTGGCAGCCAAGGTTCCAGATGATGAGAAGGTTGATCAGGTCAAACTGGTACTTCAGGATCTTGCCCGCGACTGGTGGGCATCAGAAGAAGTTGGTGTAAGACGCCCTGTTCGTTGGACCACCTTCAGTGAAAGATTCAAGGCCAAGTATTTTGGCGTAGTAGCTCGATATGAGCTCCAGCAGAAGTTTATCAGTCTCAAGCAAGCAGGCAAGACCGTAGATGGGTATGCAGCAGAGTTCTGCAGATTGTGCCGTTTCGCACCAGCAATGGTGGCAACTGAGCCAGAGAAAGCTATGAGATTCCAGCAGGGACTTCATTTGGAACTATTACAGCTTGTGGAAGGACACGACTACCAGACGTTTGACGCTATTTTGACGGCCGCTCGGAGGCACGAGCTTATCCAGCAGAGGTTGGCATCGAGGACAGGAGGTCAGAAGAGATCTCATTCCCAGGTTGGAGGAGGAGCAATGCAGCGAACATCGGCACCAGCACCCGGTGTACGTATTCATGATGCAGGAGCGCCACGGAGGACGGCCGTGTCAACTAATACAGCGCCAGTTCGGCATCAGCAGCCGAGGAACGAACAACAGCGTCAGGGAGCACCCCAGGGCTGTACATTCTGTGAGAAGGCAGGGCACACGAGGGAGGTGTGCCGGTCAGCGAATGGCTTATGCTTGAGGTGTGGTAGTTCAGACCACCGTATCTCCACTTGTCCTGTGATGCAGAGGCCAGGAGGGCCAGCTCAGCAGTTTCCAGCATTGCCAGCTCCGGTGGCAACTCCGAGTGGAGGGCCAGTATTAGCAGTAAGGCCCCTAGCCCAGCGTCTACCAACGCAGGCTCAGATGTTCCGCCAGGCACAGGAAGCCGAAGGCCCTCAGAGGCAGCAACAGCATGGTCGAGGAAGGCCGCAACAAGGAGCTCAGCGGGGCTAGGGACAGGCTCTCACATTATCCTTGGGAGAGGCTCTAGCGTCTAGTGACGTGGTGGCAGGTAAAATTCTCGTCACCTCATTTCCCGCTGTAGCATTATTTGATTCAGGCGCTACTTATTCATTCATCTCTGCACAATATGCTACACGGATTGGATTAAAGTTTGAGGCATTGCCGGAGAGGATGGATATATTCACCGGCAATGGGCTCGTAGAAGTTAGCAGAGTGCACATTTCATGTCCGGTAGAGGTGTGTGGGCATTTACTGCCCGTATCATTGATTGAATTCCCTATGTGGAATTTTGATGTCGTTCTTGGCATGGACTGGTTGAGAGACAGTCATGCGACAATTGATTGTAGAGGAGGTAGGGTTATATTCAGCGTTCCTGGGATAGAGCAGTTCATCTTTACTCGAACCTTGAAGAATCAGGCCAGAGGCGTCATCGCAGCAGCAGTGTCAGAGCCAGGACAGATTCTGAGAGTGGTCGAAGATTTTCTCGACGTCTTCCCTGATGAGCTCCCAGAAATACCCTCAGTCAGAGAGGTAGAATTTAGCATTGAGTTGAACCCTAGAACGAGGCCTATTGCAGACAGAGTTTACAGAATGTCGCCGTCAGAACAGGATAAGTTGTATCAGCATGAAGAAGAGTTGAAGTCTAAGGGATTCATCCGAGACAGTAAATCGCCCTGGGCTGCGCCTGTCACCCTTATTTTCCGTATTTTCCTGTATTTCGTATTTATACTCGTATCTGGATTTTTGGCATATATTTTTATTTTTTTCTCAGCTTGTGGGATTTCGGTATTTCTCGTATTTTGGGTTTTTGTCATGGCTCGGTTTTATTGGGTTGGTCTGGTTCGATTTATGTGATTGGATCACCTTAGCATATGCTACCCCTCATCCCCACCACAACTCCCCCTCTTTATATCCCCACCTACCACTCTCTCTCCTCATAACCACCATTAATTTCCTTCTTCTTCTTCTTCTCCTTCCTCCACAACTCTCCCAACCCTAGGCAAGTGCATCTTGCCACTACATGAGAACCCTCTTTTATTTGTCCATTTGCTAGATTAGGACATGGTGATCAACATTAGTTCTTGGCTTTTTGTGATTTGGTGTCTCCATTGCTCTAGATCTAAGTTTTCCTATTTTCGGATTTTGCATGGTTTGATCTACTTTAGTTGGATTTTATGGGTTTTTGATGCTTCTATGTGGAAGAGCTTTCAGTTTCACCCAAGTTGGAGCTTTGGAAATCCGGATTTGGAGTTCGGATGGCCAAGTTGTGAGCTTTTGAAGCCTTGAGTTCAGACATAGTGTTCTTGCTGTTTGGAGAAGACAGTGAGCAGTGTGCAGAGCTTCTTAGCTTACGCCACTGAGCCTTGGATACGCTTCCTGTTGGAAGTGTGTCTCCTTCAGTGTGCGTGACTTTTCACGTACACTGCTCCCTTGAGTGTGCGTGACTTTTCACGTACACTGCTCCCTTGAGTGTGCGTGACTTTTCACGTACACTGCTTCCTTGAGTGTGCGTGACTTTCACGTACACTGCTCTCTCAGCGTGCGTGACCTTTCACCTACGCTGCTCCCTGTAGCGTGCGTGACTTTTTACGCAGCTGCTTCCTTGAGCGTACGTGACTTTTCACGCAGCTGCTCCCTTGAGCGTGCGTGACTTTCACCTACGCTGCTCTCTCAGCGTGCGTGACTTTTCACCTACGCTGCTCTCTCAGCGTGCGTGACTTTTCACCTACGCTGCTCTCTCAGCGTGCGTGACTTTTCATGTACGCTGCTCCCTTGAGCGTGCGTGACTTTTCGCGTACGCAGCTCCCCTTGAGTGCGTGACTTTTGTGTACGCTGCCCCCTGACCCCTTGCTTAACCCATTGGCTCTTGGAGCTTTGGCCTTATTTCTTTAAGCTTGGCTCTTGTATAACCCCGTATTTTGATATTTTATTAGATATTTTATGCCCATTTTATACCCTTACGCCTTTTGTCATGAACTTGATTTTACTTAATATGTTTGGAATGACTATTACACATGGCTTGATATGACAAGAAACTTACATAACATGATAGTGGCCCGTGGTGGCGCACTCCTGACAAGTACCCTGACATGATTTATCTTGATAACTTGATAGTGGCCATGGCGGCACACTCCTGACTTGACATGACCTGATAACCGAACTTGACCTGCCTTGACACCGTAGGTGGTTCTACTTGCTTGCTTGTTAATCCACTTGTCCAGTCTTGCATCATGTCTAGGATGGGACTCCTGAGTACCACGGTCAGGAGTACCTACTAAAATGGATTAAGGTTAATAACTAGAATAACACAGTAGTCATGAAGAGATGACACAGCTACAGGCAATCCCGTTACCTGGGCGCTCTTGGGATCTGTAGTCTGCCGTCGAGTAGGGCACATTTCCAGCGCACCATCGAGTGTTGCACCCTCTAAGTCACCTACGGGTACATTTGTCTCCCGGGCGATGTACCCACCTGAATTCAACCCCTAATTTTCGTCCTGGGTAACCTGGATGGTCTGCAGGGCTTGTGGCTGTGGAACAATCTCACTGCATCTTGTTAGTAATTAGGCCTGTGATAACCCTAGTTAGTTAAAGTAGTAAGCCGTAGGATCTGCTTGGCCGTGATTGATTGAATGAGGTATAACCAGTCTAGTCATGTCTTGATCCAGTACCAGATTGCTCCCTGCCTTGATTTCTTGCATTATTATCTTGTCGATAAATGGTAGGAAACCAAGCTCTGTTCAGATGAAGGGTTACAACCCCGGTCCTTGTTTGGTTTACGGGTTGTAACCTGGCTATCGGAATAGTTCCATGGTTATCTCGTCGTATATCACCCTGTCATGTTTTCGTAATTTTAGTTTTAATATTAGATTTTTCTTGTGCTAATTGCTGGCTTTTGTTCTTATTTCGTGGCCCCCTTGTGGTACTTGCTCTTTCTGGGGTTGACCCAGCTGGTTTTGTGTGGCCAGATTTCGGAGCAGCTCCCGAGGATCTACCAAGCTTCCAGTCCAATGGTGACAACTAGACGGAACCCGGGCCAAGAGTGGGTTTTTCTTTTTGTTTTGCCCACTGTAATATTGTAAATTATTCTTTTGAGGCATTTAGCCGACGAGCAAGTGTTAGCTCGATTGTACTTACTTACTGTCTGTCTACGGGCTGTAACATGATTGACAAGCCCCGGGGGTTGATCATGTATGACTGAACTCTTGCTAGTCCTCACCTTTTGTAACGACTAACTTCATGATCATCTGGATATGTAATGTTTGGGACGCCTTACAATTGTATATTTGGAGATCTGATATCTTGTGATTATTATTAGTTGGTTGAGATTGAGACAATAGGCTTTGATGACCTTAAGAGACTGATGGATTGTAGTGAAACCCTCACATATCTAGACAGCCGTGACCGTATAGCGGTGTGGATTCCATTCCGTTATACGTAGCTGGCTATGTCTGCCCCCGCTCTCCAGTATTCTGGTTCTGGGGCGTGACAGCGCCAGTGATTCTAGTTCCCAAGAAGGATGGGTCGACGAGGATGTGCATCGACTACCGCAAGCTGAATGCAGTAACAGTGAAGAATAAGTACCCACTACCAAGGATTGATGACCTGTTTCACCAGTTGAGCAAGGCCAGCATCTTTTCCAAGATCGATCTTCGGTCAGGATACTATCAAGTAAGAGTCCGGGAGCAAGACATACCGAAGACAGCATTCGGATCTAGATATGGGCATTATGAGTTTTTAGTAATGCCCTTTGGACTAACCAACGCCCCCGCAGTATTCATGGATTTAATGAACTGCATCTTTCTACCGTATTTGGATAAATTTGTGGTGGTGTTCATAGATGACATTCTTGTCTATTCCAGCAGTGAAGAGGAGCATGAGAAACATCTTAGGACTGTCTTACAGACATTGAGGGAGCATCAACTTTATGCGAAGCTCGACAAGTGTGAATTCTGGTTAGATCACATTTCGTTCCTGGGGCATGTAATTTCTGGGGCAGGAGTGTCAGTGGATCCGAAGAAGATTGAGGCCGTAGAGCATTGGCCAGTCCTGAGAACGGTTGCAGAAGTGCGAAGTTTCTTAGGATTAGCTGGTTACTACAGAAGGTTCGTGGCGAACTTTGCCAAGATCTCTGCGCCCTTAACGCGTTTGACGCACAAGGACGTAGAGTTTGTTTGGTCAGCTAGCTGTCAGGCATCATTTGAAGAATTGAAGAAGAAATTGATCTCAGCCCCGATCTTGACGCTTCCAGTAGGAGCGGAAGGCTTTACAGTATATTGTGACGCATCTGGGAAGGGTCTTGGATGTGTATTGATGCAGCACGGAAAGGTGATAGCATATGCGTCTCGACAGCTTCGAGACCATGAGAAGAATTACCCGACTCACGATTTGGAGTTAGCAGCTGTGGTGTTTTCACTCAAGTTGTGGAGGCATTATTTATATGGAGATCGGGTAGAGATCTATACTGATCATAAGAGTTTGAAATACGTATTCACGCAGCGAGATTTGAACATGAGGCAAAGAAGATGGTTAGAATTGCTGAAGGATTTTGACTTAGATCTTCAGTATCATCCAGGCAAGGCGAATATAGTTGCAGATGCACTGAGTAGGAGAGACAGTGCCTTTATCTTGACCTCGCAGAAGCATATTTTAGAAGACCTTCAGAGTATAGGAATCGAAGTAGTTTTGCCAAGGGATATAGGAAGAATGACCAGTATGCAGATTCAGTCAACCTTAGTAGAGAGGATAAGGGCAGCACAGGCAGGAGATCCACAGATTCAGAAGTTGCGGTCGGAGTGTGAATCAGGCCGTAGGAAGGAGTTAGTGATTCATGAAGATGGTACGCTCAGATTTAGAAACAGACTCTGTGTACCGAGTGGAGACCTTCGGCAAGAAGTTATGTCCGAAGCTCATAGTTCTATTTACTCCATTCATCCAGGAGGAACGAAGATGTATCGAGATATTAGGCAGTACTTTTGGTGGAATGGCATGAAAAGAGAGATAGCGAGATTTGTATCCAAGTGTCTGGTATGTCAGCAGGTGAAAGCCGAGCAGCAGAGACCACCAGGGTTGCTACAGCCGCTTCCTATCCCAGAATGGAAATGGAAGCACATCACGATGGATTTTGTGACCGGTTTACCTAGATCCCCGACTGGTAAGAATGCAGTCTGGGTAATAGTAGATCGACTCACGAAGGTCGCTCATTTCCTTCCCTTTCGAGTTGGACAGACTACTGAGCAGTTAGCAGAAATGTATATGAAGCAGATAGTAAGACAGCACGGTGTTCCCGTTAGTATAGTATCAGATCGGGATACGCGGTTTACTTTCCATTTTTGGTAGAGCTTACACCAAAGTTTGGGAACCAAGTTAAGATTCAGTACTGCTTATCATCCACAAACTGACGGACAATCAGAAAGAACCATTCAGACATTAGAAGATATGCTACGGGCGTGTACCTTGGATTTTGGCGGATCTTGGGAGGATCACCTTCATCTAGTGGAGTTCTCCTATAACAACAGCTATCAGGCTAGCATTCAGATGGCCCCGTTCGAAGCATTGTACGGAAGGAAGTGCAGGTCCCCTTTGGCATGGGACGACGTCGGAGAACGGAAATTGTTGGGGCCAGAAATGATCACGCAGACTGTGGAGATAGTTAAGTTGGTCAGAGAGCGCCTTCGAGTTGCACAGGACCGACATCGTCATTGGGCAGATCAGCATCGTAGGCCTCTAGAGTTCAGAGTTGGCGACCAAGTGTTTATGCGGATTTCGTCTACTCGGGGCATCATCAGATTTGGAACCCGAGGAAAGCTTAGTCCAAGATACGTTGGTCCTTTTAAGATTCTCGTTCGGGTAGGCGATGTGGCTTATCGACTTGCCCTTCCGCCTTCGTTAACTGGTATATATGATGTGTTTCATGTGTCCCAATTACGTGGGTATGTCCCGGATCCGAGTCATGTCCTCGATCATTCTGAGTTAGTCGTTGGTACCGACCTAACTTACGAGGAACAACCCGTGTCTATTTTGGACCGGCGAGAGAAGGTACTCAAGAATCGGACGATAAGCCTTGTCCGTATTTCTTGGAACCATCACTCTTCGGGAGAGTCAACCTGGGAGCGCGAGGATGAGATCAGATCTCGGTATCCACATTTGTTTGACTAATAAGGTATATTTTTGCACCTTATTGACACGATTCCATGCTTATCTGCACCTGCTTGTTTTGCACTTTGTGATGTATGATAATAACTGCTATGATAGTTAACTTGTATATGATTGAGCCTTGCTTGCCCTGATTTCACTATCCTGTCTTGGCTGAAATTTCGAGGACGGAATTTTTCTAAGAAGGGTAGAGATGTCACTCCCCAATCCTGGAATACGTATTTTAATACGTAAACCGATAAATTATATTTATCTTGAATTTATACGATATTTATTATGCAGTATTTCTTCATGCATTTCCCAAAAATATTTGACAAAATATTATTTTCTAATTTATTTTCTGTATTTGGGCCTACAGTTTTGGCTCATTTGGGTAACCTATTCTTGGTTCACCAATGGTTCATCATGAACCCTTTGGTTCATCATGAACCCATGGGTCCAAGATCTATATATATAACTCATCTCATTCTCTCTCCTCTTATTTATTTTCCTTTCATTCATTTCCTCCACCAACCAAGGCAAGTACCAACTTGCTCAAGAGATGGATCCATAATTTTGTCAATGATTTCTTACAAAACTATTTGCCAAAACATGTTCTTCTCCTCAATCTATACTAGTTTAGAACTTGAAAATTTTCATTTTGAAGCTTTGATTTTTGTAGATCTAAGTTATTTCTATTTTCGGATTTTGCATGGTTTGATCTCTTTAAGTTGGATTTTCATGGGTTTTGGTGTTTCCAAGTGGAAGAGCATTCAATTCTACCCAAATTGGAACTTTGGAAATCCGGATTTGGAGTTCGGATGGCCAAGTTGTGTTGCTCTGAAGTTTTGGGTTCAACCATGGTGTTCTTGCTGTTTGGAGAAGACAGTGAGCAGTGTGCAGAGCTGTTTAGCTTACGCACACTGAGCTGCGCGCGCTCTTTAGCGTGTGTACGCAGACTTAGGTACGCTTCCTGTTGGAAGCGTGTCTCTTGAGCGTGCGTGACTTTTCACCTACGCTGCTCTCCCAGCGTGCGTGACTTTTCACCTACGCTGCTCTCTCAGCGTGCGTGACTTTTCATGTAAGCTGCCTTGAGTGAGCCTGCGTGACTTTTCACCTACGCTGCTCTCCCAGCGTGCGTGACTTTTCACCTACGCTGCTCTCCCAGCGTGCGTGACTTTTCACCTACGCTGCTCTCTCAGCGTGCGTGACTTTTCACGTAAGCTGCCTTGAGTGAGCCTGCGTGACTTTTCATCTACGCTGCCCTGAGTGAGCCTGCGTGACTTTTCCCGTACGCCGCTTCCCTTGAGCGTGCGTGCTTTTGTGCATACGCTTTTGATATTTTATCAGATATTATATGCCCATTTTATATCCTTACGCCTTTTGTCCCGAGCATGATATGAGCACTAATGTGACCCCGGAGAACAAAGTGTTCCTACCCGATACATGTACCTGAATGTCCCAGTTCTTGTTCATGCTCGATAAATGACTCGTAACTCCACGTGGCGTATTTGCAATGATGCATTACACTAAGGAGGGTAGAACATGTTGACATACTGATTGACATGGATCCTCTTTGGGGTACTCGTACTAAAGTACGACTTTAGGAGGATAATCATGCAGGCCACAGCATGTGAGTCCAAGATTTCACCTAGGGTTAAATTAGGCAACTAAACATACTAGATGCATGGGGAGGGCAAAATCCCGAGATCGTGTTACACCAGCCGTCTTGAGATATTGTCTCGACGCGCCGGCTGGTCTCCACGGATACTGTGTTATCTGCAACGAGTGGATGACTGTATCCGATTAATTCCTGCTATATATTAAATATTTTAGCAAGGTGGCCTTACGAGGGACCTGTGCTCAATCATACCTGTCTACGCGAACCCCTGGGTTGGCTAGCCTTGCTGGAAAGATACGATCTGAGGATTTTCTAAATAACATGATGCGAGGATAACCTCGTCCCACTAGAAACTCGTAGACTTGATTGGCCGCGAAAACGACTTGCGTGTATCTTATTACCTTCCGTGAATAACTGAGGGAAGCGGACTGTCATGGTACGTGATCCAACCCATGTTCTTGTTTGATTGTTGTGTTGTTTATCGTACTATGACAGGCTGTGGACCGAAGTTATGAACGGAAGACTTATTCTGGTGGTGAAGTGCTACTTCTGTGAATGACTGAGGAACATGGTCTATCATGGTACATGATCCAACCCATGTTCTTGTTTGATTGTTGGGTTGGTTATTGTGCTGCGATAGGCTATCGACCGAAGTCACGATCAGGAGATTTTATTATTTATACCTTTTTAACTTATGTGAAAGTTATAGAGTACGACACGTCCCGACTCCATGCGGCACCTTTTGTCCTTGTTTGGTTGTAAGGGTGCCATATGGGTTCGAGGATGTTGCGTCACCCTATAATAGTTGCATAAGTATTACTATTATCAATCATTCTATTAACTGGGTTTTAATCTTAACTCTTGTGCCCCTTTGGCGGGTACTTGCTATTCGGGGCTGACCCCGCTGGTTTTGTTTGGCCAGATCTCGTAGCAGAGCCAGAGGACATGATCTTCCTCCCTGACATCCATGGTGCAAACTAGGAGCATGGCGGTTCGGGGACTCGAGTGGATTTTTTCTCCACCACTCCTGCTTATATTTTGTGCGGCATTTAGCCACCGGCGCCTGTTAGCCGGATTACTTGATATTTTGTGTCAGTACAGAATTGTAAATAAATAGACTGCAGCTGTGTATAATTTTGTACTCCTGACTCTCTGAGATAGCTAAATTATAAAGCTAGTCTCTCATGATCATTTTGATGAAGCGTCAGGGACGCCTTACTGCTTTATCTTTAATGTTCATTTAATTACTGATGTGACTTGATTGATTGAGACATAGAACTCTGTGGGACCATAGGAGACTTGATTGTAGCATGTACCCCCTAGTCTCTCGACAGCCACGATCGCCGTATGACGTTACGTACCTCATATGGAGTAGCTGGCCTAGTCCGTCTCCGTATTTCGGTACTGGGGCGTGACATACGGTCACGGCTGTCTAGATACATGAGGGTTTACTATAAGTCAACAGTCTCCTATGGTCTTGAACAAGCCTAGTGTCTCAATCACGAACAAGTAAGTAAAAGTCACAAGATGTATGATCATTAAATATACAATAATAAGGCGTCCCAAATATTACATATTCAGCTGATCATGAAGCTAGTCGTTACAAAATGTTAGGACTAGCAAGAGTTTAGTCATACATGATCAACCCTAGGATCTGTCAATCATGTTACAGCCCGTAAGCAGACAGTAAGTGAGTACAATCGAGCTAAACAGATGCTCGTCGGCTAAACGCCTCAAAAGAATATTTTTACAATAAAGTGGGAGATCAAAATAAACCCACTCGTTGCCCTGGTTACGTCTAGTCGCCACCATCGGGCTGGAAGTTTGGTAGATCCTCTGGAGCTGCTCCAAAATCTGGCCATACAAAACCAGCTGGGTCAGACCCCAGAAAGAGCAAGTGCCACAAAGAAAGCTTCACTTAGGAACTAAAACCAGCAGTTAGCACAGAAGATAATAATAAAAGTAGAACTGGAATTAAAGAAAATACAACAGGATGATATACGACGAGATAACCATGGAACTATTCAGATAACCAGGTTACAACCCGTAAACCAAACAAGGACCGGGGTTGTAACCCTTTGTCTGAACAGAACTTGGGATTCTCACCATTTATCGGTAAAATAAATACAGGCATTCGGTCATGCAGTAATCTGAAACATGATCAGGACAAGACTAAACTGGTTAGACTCCATCCAATCATTTCACGGCCAAGCAAGAATTACGGCTTGATACTTTAACTAGCTAGAGTTATCACAGGCCTAGTTTCTAGCAAGATGCAGTAAGATTATTCCACAGCCACAAGCCCTGCAGACCATCCAGGTTACCCAGGTCAAAAATTAGGGGTTGAATTCAGGTGGGTACATCGTCCAGGAAATGCATGTACCCTTAGGTAGCTTGAAGGGTGCAACACATGACAGTGTGCTGGAAATGTGCCCTACTCGACGGCAGGCTACAGATCCCAGGCGCGCCCAGGTAACGGGATTGCCTGTAGCTGGGAGATCTCTTCATGACTAATGTATTAATCTAGTTATTAGCCTTAGTCCATTTCAGTAGGTACTCCTGATCGTGGTACTCAGGAGTCCCCTCCTAGACATGATGCACGACAGGACTGGATTATTTGTACAAGCACAAGCGCCCACGGTGTCCAGGTCATTTATACAGGTCATGTCATGTCAGGTAGCCGTCGCAACAGCTTATCAAGATATATCATGTCAGGTTATCAGGTCAAGAGTTCTTGTCAGGAGTGCGCCCCGACGGGCCACTATCAGGTCATGTCATGTTCACTTGTCAGGAGTGCACCACGACGGGTCACTATCGTGTTCAGGTACATGTGCAGGGCATTATAGTACAAGCATTCAATCTGGAGACCCAAGTACACTGAGGGTTACAAGGCATGAGTTAATAATACTAAATAAACAATAGCAATAATAACAAAATGACATGACAAGGCGTGGGGGAGGAGTCATGCGGCCCAACGAGAGACGAATCCATACAGCAAGTAAAAGGGGGCAACCCATGCGGCTGGAGGAAGGGAAGGGTACTCATGTGGCTAATGGCGGAAAACTTATGCGGCTGGGAAATTCAGAGTCATGCGGTTAAGAGGGCTCGGGTCCTTATGCGGCAAGGAGAAGACTGCAGTATATGCGGATGGGTGGTGAGCAAATCCCATACGGCTATCGAGGATCAATGCCTATGCGGCTCTCAAATGAAGGGGGTTCTCATGCGGCTGGGACGAGCCATGGTTCATGCGGTCGGGTCAAGTGAAGTCCCATGCGCGCCAGCGGGAAGCAGCCCTTATGCGGCTCAGAAGGAGCGGAGCTATGCGGTTGGGGTCGAGTGAGTCCATGCGGCTAACGGAAGTGAGTCCCTGCGGTTAGCACAGACCCGGGTTCATACGGTTTAGGAGAGAATGAATCTTATGCGGCTGGAATGAGACTCAGCCTATGCGGCCAAGAGAGGAAGTAGACTTATGCGGCTAGATGAGTTCGACCCTCATGCGGCTCAAGTACTTCCAGTCACGCGGCCGAAGAAAACACTTGTCGCATGAAATATTCATGCGGTCAAGTCAAGCACAGTTCTTCTTCTCCAAAATTTTGAGAAGAAGAACACCATGAGAGCCAAGTTCTCAAGCCCCATAACTCCCTCATCCGGAGTCCAAATCCAAACTTTCTTAGGTCAAAACGGGACAGAATGAAATGCTCTACAACATGGAACCATCAAAACTCAGAATTAACAAGATTAAGTAGATCAAAACCCAAAATTCTGAAAATAAAGTAAACTTAGATCTACAAGAATCTAGCCATGGAAAGTAAAAATACCAAGTACTAAAGTAAGTTAAAATACTGTAAGGAAGAGAATGAAGTAATAAAATTGGAGTTCCTCCATGAAGCAAGTTGCACTTGCCTAGACCTCTCTCCCTCTCTCTGGTAGGTGAAGAAATTAATGGAGGAAGAAAGAAGAGTAATGAAGAGAGAGAAGGAAGAAATGGTTAATAAATAGTAGTGGTGGTGGTAGGTAGGGGGTTCACCCTTTGGTCCATGATGAACCAAAAGCAAATCCCAAACCGAAGCAAGCCAACCCGAACCAAAAATAAACCAAGCCATGAAGAAAACTAAGCAAGGAATCATACAATACAAGATAAAATACGTATACGTATTCCAAAAATACGTAATACGAACCACAGGCATTACAGTCCAGACCCTATTCTGGTTCTACCAAAGGGAAAGAAAATCAGTCTTCTCCCTCCTTTAAAGACGTGGTTGATAAGGAACCAGTTTTTCTTCAGAAAATAAAGTCTGAAAAAATTATTCAAATTAGTCGAGAAGAGGTGCCCCTTCTGTCTGAGCCATAAAAATTGACGGCTCGCTACATGGATATTAGTATGTTTCCAAGATTCCATAAAACCCGTAATATGTACGAGGGAATTTTATTAGCTTCCAAATCAGTGAAAATTCCACACTACTATCAGAAGGTTAATGATCACACTTCTGATATAATTTATAGCAAAGCTATTATCAAAAGGGTGATAACTTCACAATCTTATGGCTTAAACCCTAATTCCTTTACGACCAGTACAGTTCGTGATAAACCGGCTTTAGTTTATACTTACTAGAAATATGTTGATGCTTTTTATAAAGTGTTTTATTATCAAAACACTAATAAAAACATACTTGGTTTCTAAAAATTTGTCCAGAAATACTCAGCCTGGATATCCCTACATGGTTCTATAATTGGTGGCTGCTACTTGGGGCAACCATTGATATTTTGCCTGTTTCTATCAAGGAAAGCTTTCCTAAATGGGTAAATTCTTCGGTTCCTGTCAAAAAGAACATCTTTTTGAAGGAGAGAGTACCCTTCACTTCTTTGTACAAAATGATATTCCATTTATTATGAAATGGACTCTCCAGGGAGAGATTAATACCTGAATATTCCAGTATTAGTCAGAAAGTTCCATATAAAATGGTGGGAACGAATCGATGAGAATAAGAAATTAGCCGAAATTCAGGCTAATATCAAAGTAAATGAGGTACTTATTGAGAAGCAGTTAAAACAAGATATAATAGAAAATAGTCCAATCAAGAAATTAAAAGCTTCTTTGATTAGAAAGAACCCCTATATTGCAGAAGAAGAATTAAAGAAAATATGCTTTCAATACTTTCAAGCCCAATTTATTGCTGATTTTAATATGGAAGATACAGTTCCAGTTCAGCCTGATATTTCAATGGAGGATTCTCAGAATCCAGATGATGAAGAAGATTTTGATACTATGTACCAAAAGGCTTTGACTCTATTATGCATCATCCTCAAATGCTGAAGAACAGAAGGGGAAGGCAAAAGATGGAGGAGAATAGTTCCAAAATAATGTGGTCCGTCCGTGAACCTTTTCTTTCATGGCCGACAAAGCTTTTGGGAAGATTCATTTACTTTACATAAAGTAAAGTCGACATAAAGTTTTGAAGTGACTTAAACCTTTACTTTTCTTAAAGTAAAGTCGACCGACGCTCTCCTACCAACAGATCAGCTTTGGTACCGACAGATGTCCTGGTAACCGACAGATGGCGGACTCATTACATCAATGAGTTATGTATAAATAAGGGGCTGCGTCCTCTTTTATGGTGTGTAATTTTCAGTTCAGTTTTTTCGTTTCCTTCCTTTTCTGCAAGCTTGTACTACTAATGTGTGTTGTACTACTACTGTGTGCTTAATAAAAGATTTCCTTCTGCCTCTTCTCCTCTTCTGCTCCTCTGCTTTCGCACTTTTGGTATCAGAGCCATGACGGCTCAGGAGTAGGTACGTTCTACTTCACTGCCTGTTTGATATGTAACTAATTTTACTATTCAGCTTAGTTGTTATAAGGTCTTCATGACGAAAGTTTGTGTTTTACGGATAGTTGGAGTGTCTTTATTCTAGTTGATCGGCATGCGGAAGAAATATGGAAGAAATTCCAAAGTCGCGTTGGTCATTGGCAGGGATTGCCTTTCTTTTCCGTAAACCGTTGACAGCCGTACTAGTCTTCTTCAGCCAACTTTTTTGTTCTTACAATTTTATCTTCGAAATTGTCATGAAGAAATATAACAACTTATTTGTAATAATTAATTAGTTCATACTTAAGCAGTGAGTGAAGTAGATTTTACTCAGATGAGTGAAGGTTCGGTTCAGCCAATTGGCATGATAAAGAAGACCCTTAATAAGGGCAAAAATGTTAAGAACGTACAGATGTACGAGTATCCAACAGATGTTGAAGAGTTGAACAAATGGACGATTCCTAAGGTTCAACCAAAAGAGATCTATCAGATAGGGACTTTTGATTTTCGTTCCTCCATTGTAATAAAGACAATGGAGAAGACTGTTTCTGTTAATGACAACGAACAGATCTTTAAGTTATTATCGAATGAAGATATAGATCCGTATAGGGAGAGATATAATTTTTTCCACATTGGTTTAATCCAGATAGCATTGAAAATCCTCGCAATTCTATCAGCGCTAGCAGACCTTCAATCTCTAGCAGACCTTCAACCTCCTATTATGAGAATAGAGAAGGTTCTGAATGTTGGCCCAATGATTGTATCATATTTTTGAATATGGTTAATCTATTAAGTTTAGCATTTTATTATCACTTTTCTTCATACTATCACTATAGCATTTCTACTTATACTTATACCTTTAGTGATATGTGCTTATTGTGTTACATATTAGTGATATGAGTTTTTATTATATATATGTTAAATTTAATTGAGCTACCAAAATCGGAACTATGTTTTGATTATGGTTATTCAATTAAGTTTAACATTACGATATCACTAATATTTATGCTATCACTATAGCATTGATACTTAAACTTCGCATAGTCCTAATGTACTTTTATCTTATCATTCTTGCTACATGTATATTGCTTTGTTCGTCTAACATGTATTTGCAAAAAAGCAATTAGTAAGATCAATGTGGACATATGCAATGCAATGAAGAAATCATGGTAGGCCAAAGACGACGGATCCCACAAGATTTCTCTGAACCACCCGACGACATGATCTCCGGAGCCACGCACTCGGGGGTTCGGGGGCGAAGCCCTCGAAAGGTATTCAGTTTTCACAAACTAGATATCTTTGGATAGCCGCCGCCAAGGAAAAAAGCCAGCACCTATCAAAGGAAGAAGCCAAGCCATGCCATCATTATTTCACGACTCTGAAGAAGCCTGTACCTGCCTAAGTATATCTGGAGTCTGTAATGAGTCTTAGGAATAATTGTAAACACAAAAAATGGATGGCAAAATCGAAAGCTAGAGTAGAAACCAGCCCAGGATCATTTTCGGATGAAAATCGGCATACCGACGGTATACCGGTGCATACCGACGGTATACCGGTGCATACCGGCGGTATACCGATTTTGTTCACAGAAAGTTTCTGTCCACAAAATTGGCATACCGACGGTATACCGGATCATACCGATGGTATATCGATTCTGTAACGTTGAAAGTCCAACGGTCGGATTTCCAGCATTAAATGATCCCAACGGCTATATTTCGAGCCATTACAATCCCAGACCGGTATACCGACGGTATGCCGACTCATACCGGCGGTATGCCGGTCGCTGAATAAAAAGTTGCCTTTGGCTCTTTTCAATGCTTTGGTTATAAATAGCCTTGAATCCCTTCATTCAAGGTTGATGCTTTGAGCCTAAAAATTTCTAAACCACCAAAGCCTATCCACAAACAACTCTACTATTGTATAAGGAGATCAAAATCTATTGTGAAAGGTTAAAGTTGGGGAGTCTTCGCATCCAAACTCTCGGTTGAAGTTGGAGAGTCTTCGTATCCAAACTCTCGGTTGAAGTTGGAGAGTCTTCGTATCCAAACTCTCGGTTGAAGTCGGAGAGGCCTTCGGATCAAAGCTCTCGTGTAAAAAGTTGGCGAGTTCTTCGGATCCAAACTCGTGTGTAACTATTTACTCAAATAGTGGATTAAAGCCGGAGAGAGTTCTGGGATTGGAGTGCCTCTTGGGAGGATACCAGGATATATCGTGTGTCAGTATTGTTATTGCTTCTTCTCTTGCACTTATTTTTTTAAATTGCCCATTAACTTGTGCTAAGTGCTTGATTAGTTAGCGTGACCCTATTCACCCCCCCTCTAGGGTTCCTATACTGAAGTCACTGGGATAACTCTAAATGAGAACATACCCCATGCTATATATGTATGAGCCAGCAAAGTCTAAATTAGACTCTCCGACTGAGTCGAAAATGCGATATTAGTTTATTTTATGGATTACACGACCTATCCAGAAATCCGAAAAATCCTAAATACTGAATATAAAGAAAATATAGTTTTCAGACAATGGTTTGAAAAGAAGTATACTAAAGAAGAGAGATCAATATCGTGATAATTATTATGCTCATATGAGTTCTATAGAAAAAATAGTATGGTTTGCTGAATGGTTCATAGAAAACTATATCAAAGATGAGTTGATACAAATTAATGTGCTAGAAGATAATTATGTTAATTGGACCACTAATAAGGGAATAAAGCATCGTTCATTATATCCTCCATGTGATCCAATCATTATTCGTGCCCAGCACATGCTTGACAAAATTGAAGCAGCCTCTTTTTTGAAAACTATTGAAAGCAATGAAGAAACTATAAAAGAATTGCAGAATATAATAAAACAAAATAATTATACCAATAACTATATTCAGGTTATTGGGCAACAATTAACAAGAGTCAAAATTGCGCTTGATCTGGTTGTTGATTGTCACCCCCAATTTTCGAATTAGGGGTATTTTCGTCATTTTTCAAGTTTTATAATTTTTAGGAATTTTATTTGATTTTATGTGATTTTTTGGGATTTATTTGGTTTGGTTTGGATTTTATCCAATTCGGACTCAAGTTGGAGACCCGGGTAGCCTGGACCCTAGTGGGACCCACATACTAGCTGGACTTGGCCCACATACCATCATAATTAGGTTAGAAATCATAAACCCAACTTCCATGGCTTAATTAGTCATTTTAGAGCTTAATTGGTTAATTAGAAACAAACCGAACCAACCCGAAACAAACCGAACCCAAACTAAGTCTATTGGGTTTGAGGCTTATTGGATCCTACCCAAAACCCACTAACCCCCCCCCCCCCACACACACACACACTTGGCCGGCCATGTAAAGCCCCCCCCCCCCTCCCCCCTTTTCTTCTCCATTAAGAAAACTCTTTCTCTCTCTTTCAAAAATCCATTTCTTCCTCTCAAGTTCTTCTTCCTCCAAGAACCCACTTCTAGGTAAGCTTTCAACTCTTCATTTAATTCTCTTTACCAATTATGTTCTTCATAATAAGTGGAGAGGAGATTATTCTCCATCTTTTGACCATGGCTTTTCCTTAGGTTTCCAAAAATCTAGGTTAAGGAAATTATTGGATGTTTTCTAATTAGAGTAGTATATATATATATATATATATATGTGTGTGTGTGTGTGTGTGTGTGTGTGTGTGTGTGTGTGTGTGTGTGTGTGTGTGTGTATGTGTATATATATATATTAATATGTATTTGTGTGTGTAGAGGAATGGTAGTGGTGGTGTTTGTGTGTGAGAGTGGTGGTGGTGTTGTGTGAGAGAATGGTAGTGTGTGTGTGTTGTGTTGTGTGAGGGTGTGTGTGTGTATTTGTATTTATATATAGATATAGATAAGTGTATGTATATATATATAGATGTGTGTGTGTGTGTTGGGTATATAGATATATATATAGTGAGGTAGATAGAGGGATATAAGAGTATATATATATGTATATATGTGTATAGGTATATATATACATAGATAGATAGATAGATAGATATACATAGATAGATATATGTATATATATATATATATATATATATATATATATATATATATATATATATAGAGAGAGAGAGAGAGAGAGAGAGAGAGAGAAAAATATATATATATAGAGAGAGAGAGAGAGAGAGAGTAGGAGATGAAGAGGAGGAAGAACTAGAGAAGAAGAAGAAGAAGAAAACAGCAGGAGCAGCAGCTCCAGCTGCTGTAACAGCAGCAAGAAGCTGCAGTGGCAGCAGTGCTGCCAGTGAGTCCCCCCCCCCCCCCCATTTTCCCCTCCTATTTCACCCTTAAACCCCCTATATATATATATATATATATATATATATATATATATATATATATATATAGGTATAGATAGATATATGTAGAGAGGGAAATGAAGAATAGAGTAAGAAGAATATGAGATTAGAAAGTTAGAAAAATTAGAAGAAGTTAGAGGGAATATGAAGAAAAGTTAGAAGGATCGGAAGAAGTAAGAGAAAGAGAAGGAAAGAATAGGAAGAGGGAAAAGAATAAGAAGAATTAGAATTAGGAATGAGAAGAGGATTAGAAGAGAATGAGGAAAAGGAGAGTAGGAAAAGAAGTTAGGAATTATAAGAAGAATAGGAAAAGTTAGAAGAAGATGAGTAGAAGTGGGAAATAGAAAATAGGGGAAATCGAGTTAGAGAGCGAAACGGAGCTCGGAGCGTCGGAATGAGATGAAACTTGGCATGGACCTAGAATACGTGAATTAGATTTTGCGGGTAGGCTCCCGAGTTGAAATCGGGGTTGTAGGGCGCCGGTATCGCGCCGTACCATTACATATCTTGAAATATTCAAGATATCGGCAATGGGCCGTATCATGGACTAGACGTCCACTTTACTTAGGTATTTTGGTAGGTAATATATCTATAGGCTAGTACCTTACTACCCTAGGGAGATGGGGTCAAAATAACAAGCGTAGGTAGGCTAACTAGGTTTCCACCTAGGCTAGAATTTCACCTTAGAAAAGGTAAAATAGGATCTTGGCCTACGGCCAAGATTTGAGTTTTGAAGTCCAAGATGGACTTGGATATGGGTTGTAGAGGTTGGTAATGATTAGAAATAGTCGCCTAGACCTAGTCTTGACCCCGGTTGACCACGGTTGACTTTTTAGACTAAAAGTCAACTATGGGTCAACACTTTACCCAATTTAGTCCCAAATTCCTTTAGACTTGGGCAGTTGACCAAAAGTAAACTATTAGTCACCATTGACCTAAGGTTGACCTAGAGTTGACCAGAGTTGACCAGTTGACCAAAAGTCAACTGTTGACTTAAATCGACCTAGATTAATTCCGTTTGACTTGCATTGACCCAGTATGACCTAGCTAGACCTAAAATGACTTAGGTTGACCTCGTATAGTCTAGTTTGACGTGTCTTGACATAGAATGACTTAATAGGGTTTAAATTGATTTGATTTTATTTCCTAAGCGTAGTATTGATACGTCTTATTCTCTATAGGTCCTCGAGACGCTGTATTTGCTCCAGTAGACATATCATACCATATTATAGGCGAGTACATTCTCTGACACTTTTCCAATTTATAATGATTGTTATGATTCATGTAATTAGTGTGGATATGCTTGTTTTCGACACATTGGTCATACGGATTGGTGTTCATGGATCCCGACATGAGATGTTATTTCTCGTTATCTTGGTATATCTTATGCAAGCTCCCTTGTAGTTCTTGTGCAGTATATGGACACCGATTCTCGAGGAGACTTGCTCCCTTCTCGTAGAATCCCGTGTCGTAACGTGTCTTGCTTGGATCCACTCTACCAGTCGGGGACGGGGAGTACTAGTGTAGATGTGTGGTCATACCCGCCTTGTATATATTATGAACCTTGTGAATGCCAATCCTACACCACACGTATGATTGGCTAGATCATAACCTTGTGCAGACCCAATCCGGCCACATGTTGTAGCTAGTATTCACACACCTAGATATATGATTCTTGATTCTTGTACATGCCATGATCAGTTTACTTGCCTTATTCTAGCTCTAGTTTTACAGCTTACCTTGCCATGATACTCACATGTACATTCTATGATTTTCTTGTATATACTCTCTATTTACTGTCTTATAGCTTTTGTCATATCTTGTGAACTGTTGTTAGTAGATTGTACTCGTTCCATCCTGACAGGATATGTTGAAAATATTACAGATGCTGACGAGGGGGATTACTGTACCTACTACGGTCCGGATGACGTAGTGGGCCTAGACCTGGAGACTTTGGTCCAGCAGGGCTTAGCTCCGCCTGGCGAGACCTTACCACTTGCTTAGTTAGAGTAGGTCTTTTATACTGGACTTTGTCTCTAGCTACTTTTGAGACTGTTATTATTATGGATTGTATTAGAGACTTGGACTTGTATATATTCTTGTGTTGGACTTGACAGGTTATTATTTTATTATCGTCTTGTTGTCTTTATCTTTTAGTCTTTACTTTGTTATCTTAGAGTTGTGATTAAGTACTCATATATATTCATTGCTTGTCCTCCGTTCGGAGTTGACCATATTCTCGACAGGTTTTGATATATATATATAAACTGTTTATAGTAGAAAACCTACAGCGTTCTACGCCGTTTTTACGGTGAGGGCTGGGCGTTGTCACGTGCACGTGCCCTTATAGCGGGTGCGGGTCGTGACATTGATAGATTAAGGGCAATCAATATTGAAATACCTCAAATTTCAAAGTCTGAAATAAGACAGACTGAGAATGTTCCGATTCAACCTCCGGTTGAAATTCAGGATTACAAACTGAATCCTAAAATTTCTATCAAAAATTTGATAGAAAAGGTTAAAGATATGTCTTTACATATGCTTGATGCTGAAGATTCAGTAGATGGTAATGTAACTGAAGCCTCAGATGACCTAGGATATAGATCAGAAGAATTGGAAATAAGTCCAATCAGTATTGACGCGATACAAAGATCGTTTCAATCCTCTGATATTTCGGCTTCTTCATCAGGAATGATAAATAAAATGAACTTTGTTAAGCCAAGATTGTCTAAATATTATTATAAACGACCCACACCAATGGATGTGCTCTTCGAAGAGAATGATGATATCATTCAAAATAATTATCAAGGTGGTACTATCTATGAATGGAACATAGATGGTCAATCTGATAAACAGATTCATGATACTTTACATAGGATGGTTATGTATGCCACAATTGCAAGAACTGGTGGTAATACTGATTCTAGCATTGCTAAATTCATAACCTGTGGTTTTACGGACATCCTTAAAGGTTGGTGGGATCATTGTATTTCAGCAACCCAAAAGGAAATAATATATACTGCTGTTAAAACTGAGAATATGGTTGGCTCTGCTTATGCCGTTTATACTCTAATTTGTACTATACTAGAACATTTTACTGGTGGCATTTCTGACGAGGGAGAGAAGATAAGAACTCTCTTATAAAACCTCAGATGTCCGACTTTGACTCACTTTAGATGGTATAAAGATACTTTCTTGAGTAGGGTTATGCAATTAGGCGATGCCAACAGTGCTCATTGAAAATCCAAATTTATTGATGGATTGTCCAACTTGTTTGCTGAAAGAGTCAAAACAAGGGATGCGTAATAAGCACGCGGGAATTGTTCCTTATGATAAATTTACTTACGAATATTTGGTAAGTATTTGCATACAAGAAGGATTAGCTTTATGCAACGATCTTAAATTAAGAAATCAGTTAAAATCTCAGAGATTAACTGAGCGTAATTAGTTAGGAGAATTTTGTAGTCAGTTTGCTATTGATACTCATAAACCTCCTAATGATAAGAAAATTTCTAAAAACTTGGATAGAAGTTATAAAAAGAAAAATAATTATAAGAAAAAGAAAAAAAATTCATTATCGTGATAGAGATCATCCTTCCTCTCATAGGAGAAAAAATCCTCCAAAAACTTCTAATAAAACGATTAAGTGTTTTAGATGTGGTAAATTAGGCCACTATGCTCGTAAATGCTATGTGAAAAAGAAAATAGAAGAGATTCAAGATGAAGGATTAAGAAAGACTCTTTTAAAGATTATGATTAATTCTGGTTCTGAAAAGGAGTCTAGATCATCAGACGTTGAGTCATCTTCAGATGAATATATATATATATATATATATATATATATATATATATATATATATATATATATATATATATATATATATATATATATATTGAAGCAATGGGTAATTGTGGCAAACTCGCTTCCATTGGGATGAGAAAAGTCATATTGAAGCAATGGGTAATTGTGGCGAACTCGCCTCCACTGGGGCTCGAACTCCGACCACTTGGACCGCATGCATCTCTCCTAACCACTTGATATATATATATATATATATATATATATATATATATATATATATATATATTGAAGCAATAGGTAACTGTGGCAAACTCGCTTCCATTGGGATGAGAAAAGTCATATTGAAGCAATGGGTAATTGTGGCGAACTCGCCTCCACTGGGGCTCGAACTCCGACCACTTGGACCGCATGCATCTCTCCTAACCACTTTATATATATATATATATATATATATATATATATATATATATATATATATATATATATATATAACCCCTTCACGTGAAATATAAAATATATATATATATATATATATATTTTTTTTTAATATATATATATATATATATATATATATATATATATATATATATATATATATATATATATATATATATATATATATATATATAACCCCTTCACGTGAAATAAAATGTGCTTTCCTTGTTGCTTCAACCTGCAACCTCTGGGGGGGGGGGGGGGGGGGTGTAGAGGTGTGTGCCCCACTCTAACCACTTTATATATATATATATATATATATATATATATATATATATATATATATATATATATATATATATATATATATATATATATATATCTTAAAAGGGTAATTAGTTTCTGGAATCGCTTCCACTTTGGTGTGGAGGCATGTGGTCTTTGTGGGCGGAGTTCGAATCCTAGTGGGATTTCTTCTACACAGGGCGCCTGCTAAAGGAAATAAATCACACATTTCTGACTCTTATTCCAAAGAAGGAGGGGGCAAGTTCACTGGGTGATTTTCGTCCGATAGCTTGTTGCAATTTTCTATACAAAATTATTGCTAACATTATGGTATCTAGAATGCAAAGTCTTATGCAGGAACTAATCTCGATGAACCAATCTGCCTTTATAAAAGGGAGATCGATTGCCGAAAACTGCCTCTTAGCACATGAGTTGGTCCGCGAGTTTAATAAACCAGGAGGTAGCAAGGGGTGTATCAAACTGGACCTGCAGAAAGCTTACGATATGGTGAACAGGGAGTTCGTATGCGAGGTAATACGATCGTCATCAACGGGCAACCAACGGGTTACTTCCAGAGTAATCGAGGACTTCGACAAGGGGACCCACTCTCCCCGTACCTGTTCACTATTGTTATGGAGTACTTTACGTACATAATGGACCTGGCAGTGTTGCAGGGGCATATCCGACCACTCTATCATCGCATATCTCCCAGTGTTTCGCATCTTATATACGCTGATGACCTACTGGTGTTCATCGAACCATCTGATAGGGGCATCAGTACGCTCTTATCCACACTGGCGGACTTCAAACAAGTGTCGGGTTTACAGTTAAACAGGAGGAAGAGTCGATTATATGTCAACAATAGCTGCTTGCACAAGGAGAGGTGGTCGAAAAAACTCCAAATTGATCTGGGTGAACTTCCAGTGAAATATCTGGAGTTACCATTATCAGTGACGTATGTGAAGGACGTGGATTGCAATGGACTGGTACAATATATTAGCACTCGGCTGGAAGGATGGCAGGCTCAAATTTTATCGTTCGGAGGCAGAATTGAGTTGGTGAGGGCGGTGATTACAGCTATAATGCAAGCGTTGTACATCCCAAACAAAACCATAAAGCGGATAGAACAACTTTGCGCAAATTTCGTTTGGAGAGGAGGACTACACGCCATATCATGGGAAGAACTGTGTCTGCCGAAGGAAGAAGGAGGAGTCGGCCTGCGTTCACTCAACATTTTGCGTGAAGTAGCCATGCTCAAACTGGCGTGGAAATGCATAGAAGGTGATTCCATCTGGGCTAAGTGGATAAGGGGTAGATATCTTCGATCCAATAATTTCTGGATCCAAGACATTGACAACAATTTTTCAGTAACATTTAAGAATATTCTTCGACTCCGGGGCAAACTGAAGAAGTACATGGTGAGATCCATACATGACGGGAAAACGACTAGCCTGTGGTTTGACCCATGGCTTCATCACGAAAGCTTTGTGGACAAATTAGGCTGGCCAACATATGAAATTATCGGCAGCGATGAATTGGTGCAGGTCATCACCCGTAATGGCGAGTGGAGGGCGGAGGAGAGGCAGGTAACAACCTGGTTTAAAGATGAGATTACAGCACTCAGCCTCGGTAATGAGGTCGGAGCAGACCTATGGGTCTGGAAGGACGCCCCGAATGGGGAGTTCAATTTTAGTATGACATAACTCACATAGAATAATAGTGAGATCCACCCCAGCTAGCAACATCATGAAGTCCACTAATGGTATAACAACTCCTAAAATATTATCAACGGTATCCTGTCAGGAAAATGAGCAAGTACAAGCACTAACAGCAGTTCCATGTGAATTGACAAATTCTATAAGAGACAGTATAATGAACTACAAGACAAAGATATATGAAGACTTGGGAACCGTTCGGAAGCTGAGTTACAACCCTTAAACCAAATAAGAACCGGGGTTGTAACTCTTCTTCCGAACCGAGCTTAGTCTCCAATCAAGGTACAATATAATGGCATGTAGAATATGTAAGTAATCTGAATATCATAGCATGGTGAAAAGTACTATATGTAGAACAGAGCAGGATATATGATAAGATAAGTAAATAAAAAATGTGCCTTGAATTATTAGAGCGATATGTGATCGGCTTGGGATAAGTGACAGGACAGGCTATCCACTTGGCCCGGCAATCCGCGGTGACCTCAACGGAAAGTCATGCCGGCCAACCTGGATAACGAGCACAAGGCAAGAGGATTTTGCTACACCCTTCGTGAGGGAAGAGTGGCACGAGCACATGAATAGTGACAGGGTGGCTTGGATAACATAACCCCTAATAATTTTCCATCCCCGAATAGTATAATGGACCTGGACATGACACGTCATGACACGGGATTCCCTAAGAGGATAGCTACTCCCTCTCAGGAATCGGTGTCTATACAAGTACATAGAACAAGGCAGGAAATGTACATATATACCAAGAAAATCCAGGAACAACATCTCATGTCATGATCCAACATATACTAGTCCGTGAACTATCGTGACTGGGAATCAAGTAAGACACTACGACTGAATCGGATATAGCAGATATCAAGACAATGAAAACTATCAGTGAATGGACGCCTGCGATCCTGAGCTGTCAAATGGGGTCGATGCTCAGAGTGATGCCACAGACCTAAAGATAAGATATATATAAACTAATTAGGGTTCAACAGTGTTAGGCTTGATTCTATAGTATAAGCTACGCAATCTAGGTCAGACTCGGTCAACGAAGTCAAACTAGGTCACACTGAGTCACACTTGGTCACAGGAAGTCAAACCTAGTCAAACTAGGCTAATGTTGACTAACAGTTGACTTTTGGTCAACTGGTCAACTCTGGTCAAGTTCTAGACATTTCTAGGCCAAGTGTTGACTGATAGTTGACTTTTGGTCAAAGCAGTCAAACTTGGTCAACCGAGGTCAAAACTAGCCTAAGCATACTATTCCTAAACATTATCAACCAAGATACCATATATCATGATCAAACAGGGTCAACACATTCAGTTTCAGTGATTGTGAAATCACCGGAATCGATGGAACTCAAAATACCACAAAAGGAGAAGGATTATAATAATAGGGTAAAAAACGTGTTTTTGAGGATATCCCCGACACGTGGCACTATTCGCTTTGGCGGCGGTGGGAAGCTCAGTCCGCGCTACATCGGACCTTTCACCATCATAGAGAGGATCGGTGCAGTAGCCTACCGACTGGACTTGCCTACCAGGCTCGAGGGAGTGCACAACGTGTTTCATATATCTCAGCTGAGGCGGTACGTGGCAGATCCTAGCCATGTATTGGACCATTCAGCGATACAGGTGGGACCTACTCTCAGCTATCCAGAACAGCCGGTGGAGATTCTGGATTGCAGGGAGAAGGTGCTCCGGAACCGGGTCATACCCTTTGTTCGGGTTGCGTGGAGACATCACTCTTCAGGTGAGTCTACCTGGGAGAGGGAGGACGACATGCAGGAGCATTTCTCTTATCTTTTCGCGCCCTGAGGTATAAATCTATTTCTTTTGTCTTTCTGTTTGTGATTTCCTGTGCTTGTGTCTTCAATTTCGAGGACAAAATTTTTTTTAAGGTGGATAGACTTGTCACCCTCACTTTTTCAAGTTAGGGGTAAAATGGTAATTTTCTATTTTATAATATTTTTAGGAATTTTATTTCATGAATATTATTATTTAATTATTATAGGAGTCGGGTTCGAATTTCATCGCATTCCGAGTTAATTCGGGACCCTGGTGAATTTTGACTTGAGTCGTAATTAGCATGTTAATTAACCATGGCCCACCATACTTAACTTTTAGGATTAGGAGTTTGGACTAATCCCATATAAGTATCTAAGCTTAATTATGATTTTTGTTTAATTTTTGATAATCCTAAAACCCAAAAATTGATTTAACTTAGCCTAGAAGGCAAGGGAGGGGCAAACTTGTAATTACAAGTGCCCCTACCCTCCCTTACATGGCTGGTCATATAGTCCCCCTCCACCTCTCCTTTCTTCATCACTAAGTTACCACTCTCTCTCTTCATTTCTTTTCTTCCAACTTCTTCTTCTCCTTCCAAATCTACATCTTAGGTAAGCTTTTAAACCCATCATAACTTCTCATAATTCATTTATTCTTTCACATTTATTATAGGGGAGACCATTCTCTACAAGTTGACCCTAGATTTTGTAGGTTCCCCTAAAATCTATTTTAAGGATTTATTATGGTTTCACCCTTTTAGATACATATATATATATATATATATATATATATATATATATATATATATATATATATATATATATATATATATATATATATATATATATAAAATATATACATGTATGTATATATGTATGTATGTATATATATATATATATATATATATATATATATATATATATATATATATATATATATATATATTTTTTTTTTTTTTGTATGTATATATATATATATATATATATATATATATATATATATATATATATATATATATTTATATATATATGTGTGTGTATTTGTGTGTGGGAGTGTGTGTGTGTCCATGTGTGTGTGTGAGTGTCCATATATATATAGATACATATATATGTGTGTGTGTCTATATATATATATATATATATATATATATATACATTTATATATATATAGATATGTATAGATATATATATATGTGTGTGTGGTCATACATATATAGGTGTGTGTATTTGTGTGTGTAGAGAGGGATTGGGAATTAGTTGTGTGTGTGTGAGTGATATAGATTAGAGAGTTAGAGAGGGAGAATTATAGAAGAAATTAGAGAGAATTAGAGGAGAAAAGAGTGAGAGAATGGGGGGAAATTAGAGAGGAGAAGAGGGGAGAAAGGGAGAGTGCACAGCAGCAGCTAGGGGGGGCCAAGGGGCTGCTGCCCCCCCAACAGCAGCAGCAGCTGTAGCAGAATCAGCAGCAGCAGTAGGAGCAATTGCAGCAGTAGGGGGCAGCAGTAGCACCCCCCAAGCCACCCCCTTTTAGCCCCTAAGACCCCACTATATACCCATATATATATACATATATATACCCCTATATACTAGCTATATATACGCCTAATCAACCCACTAAATGGCCCCTAAAACTAGTCCTAAAAGAGTGTGGGAAATGGGTGTTAGGGAGTGTGTGTGAGTGGTCGCGTGAGTTTTAGTGAAGTGGTGAAATTGAGTTTCGTGATTCGGAACACGTCGAAACTTGGAGGGAACTTAGATAATGTGATTTAGATTTTGTGGGTAGGCTTCGGAGTTGGAATCGGGGTTGCGTGTGGGTTTGGGGAGTCGGTATCGCACCGTACCATCCCGTATCTTGAAATATTCAAGATAACGGGTAAACGGGCGATTCGGACCGTAAGATGGACTGGATGTCCACTTACCCTAGAAAACTTGGTAGGTAATGGTTGTATAGGCTAGTACCCTACTACCCTAGAAAGTACGGAGTGGAATTCCTAAGGGAAGGTCACTTGACGTCGAGTTAGAACGGTTTGAGGGTAAATATTAAGGGGTAATCGAGTAAATTCAAGATACGGAGTTCGGGTAGTCGGATTGACTTGAAACTTGGGTGGCTTGTTGGGTACACCCTATAAATGTCATATTTGAACCGATTTTGGCTCGGTTGACCCAGAGTTGACTTTTTACCCAAAAGTTAACCGTGAGTCAATACTTTGTCTAGATTTGACCAAATCCAAACCAGAGTTGACCAGTTGACCAAAAGTTAACTGTTGGTCAACATTTGACCAGTTTGACCTAGGGTTGACCTAGAGTTGACAAAAGTTGACCAGGGTTGACCAGTTGACCAAAAGTCAACTGTAGGCCAACTCTTGACCCCGTTTGACTTTCTTCGACTTGTTTTGACCTGTGATGACTGGTATGACCTAGGGTTGACTTGGTCTGACTTAGATTGACTTGATATAACTTGATTTGACCTAGATTTGACTTGACAGGACTTAGTGTGACTCAGTGAGACCTAGTTTGACCTAGATTGTATATCATTCATTGTGAATCATTCTTAAACTTGTTTAAACCTAAATTAACATACAGTATCTCATATTTAAGTTTCTGATTACCGCTCTGAGCATTGATATACCCTACAGCTCAGGACAGCAGGCGAGTACATTCACTAATAGTTTTTATTGTCTTGATATCTGCTATATCCGATTCAGTCATAGTGTCTTACTTGATTCCCAGTCACGATAGTTCACGGACTAGTACATGTTGGATCATGACATGAGATGTTGTTCCTAGATTTCTGGGTATATTGGTACACTTCCTGTTTTGTTCCATGTACTTGTATAGACACCGATTTCTAAGAGGATTTGCTACCCTCTTATGGAATCACGTGCCATGACGTGTCATGTCCAGATCCATTGTACTATTCGGGGATGGAGAATTATTAGGGGCTATGTGATCCAAGCCACCCTGTCACTATTCATGTGCTTGTGCCACTCTTCTTTCACGAAGGGTGTAGCGAGATCCTTTTGCCTTGTGCTCGTTATCCAGGTTGGCCGGTATGACTTTCCGTTGAGGTCACCGCGGATTGCCGGGCCAAGTGGATAGCCTGTCTTGTCACTTATCTCAAGCCGATCACATATCGCTCTAATAATTCAAGTCACATTTTATATTTACTTTATCTTATCGTATATCCTGCTCTGTTCTACATTCAGTATTTTCCTCACCATGCCATGATATACAGTTACTCACATGCTCTACATGCCTTTACATTGTACCTTGATTGGAGACTAAGTTCTGCTCGGGAGAAGAGTTACAACCCCGGTCCTTGTTTGGTTTAAGGGTTGTAGCTCGGCTTCCGAATGGTTCCCAAGTTTTCATATATCTTTGTCGCGTAGTTCATTATACTGTCTCTTATAGAATTTGTCAATTCACATGGAACTGCTGTCAGTGCTTGTACTTGCTCATTTTCCTGACAGGATACCGTTATGATATATTACAGATGATTCCGAGGCAGACTGCTCGACCTATTATGGGCTCGAGTTAGATGGAGTAGTCCAGGACCGTGGCCTTATAGTAGAGCCACTAGATTTTGTACTCCCGGAGTAGTGTAGATTAGCTAGGTTTGACTGGACTGCGATCCAGCTAGCTTTATCAGACTGTAGCTTCTACATTATATTTTGAGACCCTGTGATGTTGTATATATCTGGGCTTGTATTGGACTCTGGACTTATTTACTCTTTCATCTATCATTTGTTCTCTTTCTGAGCTATCTACCTTAGTTTTATTCTGTGATTGAGACTGTATTGATATGTCACCTCCATTCGGAGAGTATATACTGTACAGGTACCTTTATACTGTTAGTCGTAGTATTTACAGGCGTTATATACAGCGTTCTACCGCCGATACTGCGGCGTAGGCTGGACGTACCCACGTGCTCGTGTCCCTCATAAGGGTGCGGGTCGTGATCTATGATATGGAACGGCCACGTATCCCGACGGTGGCATGGGCGGATGTGGTGTGGGCTAAGGGTGCGGCCATCAAGATGCAACTGTGTCTATACAAGGCAGTCCGAGATAGGCTTCTCACCAAAGAACGGCTGGTCAAGTTCGGAGTTCAGCTTCCAAGCAACATGTGCGTTTTATGTGAGAAGGAGATCGAGACGAGAGACCATCTATTTTTTAGTTGTCAATTCACAGGATTCATTTGGCAGCAAATTCAGCTACCAATAGTTGGGAGCTCTAGTTATAGAGGAGGGCTTCTTGCTGTACTCGATGAGGTGCGGGCACTTAAAGCGAAAGGGGCAGAAGAGTTCGAGAAAGGAACGATCAAATTGCTGTCAGCTGTATGGCACGTTTGGCGAGAGAGAAACAGGAGGATATTCGAAGGGCAATCAACTTCCATCTCCGGGATCATTAATAACATAAGATGTGACATTAGATTCATGGGTTTTGACCATTGAGATCTGGGGGCTAGGCCTTCAAATGGTTTTGTATTTGTAACTGTTTCTATTTAATAAGAATTACCTTGCTTCAAAAAAATATATATATATATGCAGATGACCTCTAGCCTAGTGGTTAAGAGAGATGCATGCAGCCCAAGTGGTCAGGAGTTCGAGCCCCATTGGAGGCAAGTTCGCCACAATTACCCATTGCTTCAAAAAAAAAAAAAAAGGTGGGGGTGCGGGGGGGGAGGGGGTGTTTGATAATATTTTAAATTGTATGATCACTAATATTTAAAATATTACCAAACACCCCCCGTTTTTCCTCCTCTCTCTCAATGGAAGGCCGCCACGTGAAGATTGTAAGCTCTTACAACCATTTTTGTTTGTAAGAGTATCATTACCCTTAGAAAAATAGTTTGAAATTTTTGTGTTGCCCCCCATTTATTTTACCATAATAAAAAATGCACCCCACTGAATTATCATAATGCATGAAACATTTTAATTCTAACGAAAATCGTCGATTAGTAGCAGTCAATCAAATGAATCAACTGTTATGTCATTGACAATTTTCGTTTAAGCTGGGAGTTTTTATACATTATAGTAATTAGATGGAGTGCACCTTCAATTATGTTAAAACAAGTAAGGGGATGCAACTCAAAATTTCTAAAATAGTTTTTACTTACACCTCTTTATGTAAAGGGACATGAGTTCAAGGCCTGATGGTTAGGGGTGACCATTCGGTAATTCGGTTCCAACCCGAAATAGTCCAATTCGAATCAATAAAAATTCTACAAATCCAAATTCGAAACCGAACCAATAATTAATTTGATTTATTTGGTTGGACTATTTTTATTGTTTAATGGGTCGGACTCAAAGTCTAAATTATGGTTAAATTATATTAAAAATTATAATTTGTTTACATTAGCTTGTTCTATTTTAAAGTTAGATCCAAAATTGGAGTAGTTGTTAAATCACCAAGGTTGAACTTTGAAAACATACATAACAATATTGTTCTCAAATTACAAAAAATGTACACATTTTTTATCATAAAATATGCATACAATTGAAAATATTTAATAATTATATAAATTTTATTTAATTTTTAATTTTGGATAATTGGACGGACTCATCGTTCACGACCGTGAATCAGTTACATAATTTCTTGTCAGCAAACCTTATTCGTAGACTAAAATAAAAGTTTGTGGTGGCCCACCTGTCTGGTCTGGCGACTGAGTGATACATTTCTCTTTGGTAGAAAGGTTTGAATTAAGCAAGTCAGTGCTCATAACATTCCAGCTCCTCCCAGTCCCACCCGTCCATTTCAAAATCCGACCATCTCCTTCAACCTCTAAACCACTTCAAAATTTACAAAAACCCATAAAAGTCCTAACAAACTATTAAAAATAATTTTTTAAAAATAATAATTCCTGACAAACTCCACCGAAGAAACTTATAAAAGACCCATCCTCTCATCTTTCGTCCCCACAAGAACCTATAGAGTAGGCTTCTCCGACGAATTAGGGTTTATCGGGCTGTAACGGGTTATCGGATCCTCCGATTAGGGGTTCTTGGCCGCCATGCCTGCAGGAATCTGCGGCAAGAGGGTCGGGTCCGAAGATGTCTTCGGATCCCCTCCGTCGGCGAAGCGGTCTCGCTGCTCCCCTTTCGGATCCCCCACCGGGTTCCCGGACTTGGGACCCGAATCCGACAGCAGGATATCCGCTCTGCTCCGCATGTTCCCTTCCCTTGATCGTCAGGTATACCAAAATTTTCTAATTATTAGCTAGTTAAAGTTTTAATTTATAATTTTATAGCAAAATATGCTCTTATTATTATTATTATTCTGAATAATTCAAGAATTGTAGTTAATATAATTCTGTACTATTTTTTTTAGTCAGAGGGATTTGATTTAGTTTTTATTTTAAAGAATGCAAGAAAGCAACTAATAGGAAGAGAAGTATGAGATTATTGGACATATACTTGTTCGGAAGGGAGGGAAAGATGCTCAGAGGTTTGAGTGAGTGAATTGTCATTTGACATCTTCTTTCAAGAATCTGTAGAATCACATGGTTATGGAGGATTGTTGACGATTTCTCATTTCTATTATTCATTACTCAAGTTTCGAACTTTGTCCATTTTTTCATTCCGTGGTTGGAGTTGAGTCGTCCGGCCCCCGCTCACATGTCAGAATATTTTTGGACAGGGTGCGGCAGAAAAATAGTTGTAGGAAAAGTCCTGACGAGGGCTACCGCACAGTCGAAACCGGCGCCGCCACGTGTCGCCCCCCTATTGGCCGGGACGCGGGACCCACAAAACCAGCCCCCCTGCGTTCACCCTTTAAAAATCCCGACCAATGGAGGTCCGACACGTGGCGTCGGGCGCCGGTCCCCCTTTAGGTATGTGTAGAAGCATTGATAGTTGTAATGCCGAATTTATAGGTGAGGGTTGAGGTAATTATGAGCTTGAGAGGGCAACGCCAATATAACATTAGAAGGTGGACTTGCATTTTAGCTGTGCAGTTTAAGTATGCAACCAAGAACACTATCTAAGTTTTCTAGACTCTAGTACAAAAGAAGAGATAAATTAGAACCATTTGCTATAACAAATTTGTATTCCTTTCTACAACACATTAAGGAGCTATTTGGATACTTGTAGCTTCTCGAAAGTGTGAAAGTGCCGCTTTCAACAAGTTGTAATACAGTGCACTTGTGATGAAAGTGTAAATGTATCACTTTCCAAAATATGTTTGGATACATATTTTTTTGTCCTTTGTAAATATATCACTTTCAACACTCTGTTTGGATGACAACATGAAAAAGAGTAGTAAGTGTAATTGAGGATTAAAAAAAGTAGAGATAATAGCTACTTGCAATGGAGTTGCAATCCATTTCTGCTGCAACTGAGAAATGAAGAAATAAAACTTTTAGTTGCAACGAAATGTCATATCACATCCACTTGTAATAGAGTTGCATTGCTAACCCAATCGCGAAAACTCCAGCGGTGCGGGGACAGTTGCAATGAAAGTGCCACTTTCAACACACTTTCACCTTCCAAACAACTCCCAAGTTAGAGTTGAAAGGAGTAAAATTTTCATGTGGTCAGGGTTAATCGTTACCATCCAAGCCTTCTCCTATTAGAATGAGGTTGGCTAAAGAATAAGAATGCTCCATAAAAGGTTTGGATAATGTTTCTATAATCGGCTGTCAACCCGACGCGATAGTTATGATCATGAGAGGGCCATGCAGTAAAACTTAAGTTTCCAGTTGCAAGATAGGTATACCTACATTTTGGATATATAGTTTAGGCTCATTCAGCCAAAGAGAACCTTTTAAGTTATCCTAGATTATGAGGAGTCTAGCTGAAGGGGTAGATGATACAATTAGTTACATGGAACTACATTTATCAATATGACACATTAAGGCTAGTTTGGATTATAGTTACGTTTCATTTGGGTTCCATTTGGAGCCCAAACTTAACTATACAGCGGTTTGGTATCCCCACTTTTCCATTTGGGCCAAACTTAATGGCCAACGTGAAGTACAATGTGGACACCGAAAACTACAGCGTCCTATCAAACGCAACCACCTTTCCAAACAATAGACGAATCTGCCCCTTATATTCTTAGAATTTAAGTAAGAAAGACTCTTCTCCCTCCCTTGGTCTCTCTATCATCAGTTTTGATTGTTATCCATAAGACAATCATGAATAGAAAGGATAAAACAAATATTTTAAATGCTATGTATATTATATATGTTAACCCTTTATATTCGTGCATATATTATATTATTCATGACATCCAATAAAAAATATCATGTTTACGTTTATCACTTCATATTTTATATAACAGAAATCACATTTATCATATCTAGTTTCCGAAGATTTTGTTCTTTTATATTTATCAGCTGAAATTACAATGAAATCATTTTCATGTTATGTTATAATTTAAATTAATTGTTTTTAGATGTTGTATGCATCCAAATATATTTTCAGCGAGAATATTCATCATATGTTTTACTATTTATTATCATCATAAGCATGTCTTATTAGTAATTGAAATTCAGACCAAAGTCCATTTCAAATGAAGTTAACCAGCCATCCATATCACAAAAGCCCATCTAGACAAACGTCGTCAAAAAGTGAAAATGAGCGATGTTTCAAATGGTCAGGGTTAAGACCTCCACCTCAAGGTGTTGAGTGGGCCAGCCGGGCCAGAGTGGGTCCGATTTTGACTGGGCTTGGGCTTGGCCAGCCCCGCTAGGAAGTCAAGTTCGGGCTGGGCCTAGAGATCAGACCCCAAATCCAGAACGGCCCACTACACGAAAAATCCAGCATGGCCCACTACCCGAAAAAAATCAGACCGGACTGAATCGGGCTGGTTTCGGACCAGGCCCGGGTTGGCCCGGTTCTTAAAAGAAAAATCTTATATATTGTATGTATAAGTAATTATACCATCAAAATTAGGTGGGAATTGTGGTTAGCTAGTGAGGTAATAAGATTGTGGGAGGTTGAGGGTTCATATCCTACCATACTCAATATATATATATATATATATATATATATGAAAGTGGATCTGTTCTAATCGGACCTCTACCCCAGGCTGAGCTGAGCTTGGTGTTGGTGTTGGTGGGGTTGGGATCCCGGCTCGAACTGGTTGGAGAGCCAGGCCGGGTTGGTGAAACCAGAACCCAGTCCCCCGTATAGCGGAGCGGGTTTCGGGCCGCCCGCCCAGTTAACAACTTGACCTCCACCGAAAAGCATCCTAATGCATTTGATGGATTTTTTTTTGTTAATTTTTTCTTGGTGGAGCTCCACTGAAAAACTCCTTATTACATAGGTTTGCTTATTTTGTATGTTCTCCACTAAAAAACATCCTAATGCATTTGATTTATAACTTTTGTATGAACTGCAAAATGGATTTTTTTTGACGTTTTCTTGGTGGAACTCACTGAGAAACACCTTACTGCATAGGCTTGCTTATTTTGTATTATCTTCATTGACAGATTTTTTTTTCTTTTCCCTATTCTTTTGGGTGCCATGGCATTAGTGGTTTCTTATGAGGGCACTACTTGTTTGAGCAGGTACCTTCTCGTACAGTATAAGGGTACAAAAGTAGGATTTAGATTTATAAACATATTAATTTTCTATCACTGGAATGAGACAATTTGAATTGGTCAGGAGCAGCAGTTAATTTGCCAATGGATAGGCGTTGGTGCATTCATTTACTACAAAGAAAGAAAGCTACAAAAGCATTGTTATTAGCTTTGTAGCACTATTTCATCTTCCAATAGAATTGTTATGTTTCCTTGTCATTTTGATATGCCTAAGATATTGTAACTAGTGCCTTAAAATATAGAACAGAAAGGAATTGTCTCTGATATGTATCCTTGAAGTAATGGTATATCCTAGTATATGATACTTATCTGACACGGGGTACATTACCGCCATTGAAGTATTAGTGCAACATAGTCTGGACTATACTGGAGAGCTTGAGAAGGATGTTGTTCATAGCATTAAAGCATTATAGTTGAAATGGAAGAGCGCTTCTAGAGTTCTTTGTGATTGCACAATAACGTTGAAGTTGAAAGGAAAAATCTATATGAATGCTATAAAACCAGTCATGCTTTATGGATCGCAGTTGGGGTTTAGAAACCATGTCCAAAAAATGATCTAGCTGAAGTGAAAATGCTAAGATGGATGAGCGACAATTCCTTGAAAGATATGATAAGAAATGAGTATATTCGTGGAGAAGTTGGAGGTGGAGCCTACTATAAGGATAAGATGAGAGAGAATTGTTTCAGGTGGTTTAGACACGTGAAACATTGACCAATAGATGCATCGGTTGGGAGTGATAACATATTAGTCAAATGAGCTGATAGGACGTGTTAGGCCTAAGTGAACTTGGATTGATGCTATAACAAAGGATATGGTTCTAGTTTATGTTATAGAGGAGATGGCCCTTAATAGAGATAAATGGTAACAGAGGATTCAAGTTTATACAAGCTTTGTTGTTGTAGTAGTCTGGACTAGACTGCAGATTGCACATGGATAGGTATTTCTCTGTTTATTTGTTGGTTTTTTGGTCTTTGATCTGGTTCCCACATGGCCTTCAAAGATTGATCTTCCCTGATCCTTGATGTTAAAGCAAAATTATAAGTTAATATAGTGGGATAACTCTTCAATATAGAGAATTTCTTGTACATTTTGGTTGCTTGGGAATGGTATCATACAGGTATTGCTTTTCAACTTCTTTGTTTGATTTGTGAGGAGATTTAGGCTTGCATTGCTTTTCCTTTCTTTTTTCATGTTTTTTCGTGTTAAGATCAAACTGGCAGTTAGATCTCCTTGCTGGTTTTCTATTTGTGCTCATGGTGAAGTTGCATATTCAATTGAAATATCATCTTTTTCATGTTATCTATTACCTCCCCACATGTTATGCTTACTATAATTTTGAAGTAAATGAAGGCTATGAAACCCTGGACTTAAATATTACTAAAATCTATAGGAATTAACATATAAAGCTTTCTGAGAATTTTTTAATGACCCATCATATTATTGCCATCCTCCGCAATCAAGGCTGACAAGCTTGTTGAATACGGTGACAGGATATCTGATGACTACTGCACTTGGCTAAGAAAATATCTTCTGGTTTGTAAAATAACCTTTCCTTGTTTTTAGGTTTTTTTGCATAATTAAATGTGGGATTGAGGTATGGAGAGCAGAAGATGGATAGGGAAGCATTTACGAGCTAAAAGTCAAAAGAAGCAAAATATGCTGAGAGATAACAACTTAAATATGCTCCCAAAGAACCCTTAATTGATTATAAAATAACCTTAGAACCTGTTATATGACCTACCTTTGTATATAAATTATAAAGGCACCTAAAGGACATTTTCTAGAAAAAAATCATAGACATTACATACAGGTCTGTTCAAAGCCGTCTTCTCTGACATATGAGCAGCTACAATACTTTTATATTGCCTCAATATGTGCTCCCTATATTAGATCTCTAAATCTACGTAAAAATCACTATAAAACCTGTTATGATATGATTCAAACTCATTCTTTTAGGCTTTAACTCCCATTTACACCATGATAAAGGCTAAAGTACGCATTTGTGAAACAATAAATTTGCACTTTCAAACTGAATTTCGCAACCAGTGCTAAAATGAACCGGCCTATGTAATTTAACTTGTATCATAAGAGGTGTCCCAGTACCAGAAGTCTCCCCCAAGACCAGGGTTTAGGGAGAGTCGAGATATATACGACCTTACCCTCCATTTTGAAGAGGCTGTTTTTGTGACTTGAACCTGCATGCTCAAGATGCAAGCCTGAAGCCTTAACATCGCACGAAGCAACTGACAGATGTAATTCAGCTTATTGCCTCAAAAGACACAGAAATCCTATTAAGCTGCACCATAGGAAGCACAAACATTCCAAAAATGTGGTCCGTGTCGTGTCGGACACGTGTCAGGCACATACTGGACACAACCCAGACACACAAAAATTGTTGCTGTGTCCTGTGTGGTTGTGTACTTAACGTGTATCTGTGTCTGTGCAACAGGCTGCACCGTTACTTTAGTCTGAACCTAAAATTCTAGTCACAAAAGTCTGAATTGGAGAGCAAAGTATATTTGCATTATACATGTTGTGATTCTGCAGTTATTAAAGCCATGGTTAACACGGATCCCTTCACAGTGAGAAAGTGTTTAAAATTTGCCTTCTCCCTCTAATTACCCCCATCTTTCTCCTCCTATCTGCTTTCTTGATATTGATCGCAAAAACTCAACTTGTGGAACAATCATCATCTCAGTTTGTCATCATGTGGCAACTTGCATTGCTACTCCAAAGTAAAGAAGATAAGATGCAGGTTTGGTTTCTTGTGGTAACTTTGTATTCTGTAATCAGCAAGTGCCAAAAAGAGAGGTTGCAACAAGGGGACCCCAACCCAATTTACCCCATCCTTTGTGGAGAATCTTCTTCCTTTCATAGGGAAGCATAAAAAATCTGTTTTCACAAAAACCTGATACATAGGTATACTTATTTGTCTCAAAAACAGCCTTTAGATTTGACACTGCCTGACTTGAAGTCTTTTGGGAGGCATGTCTTCTGTATTGGCTTTCTCATACATGTGCATATTGCCATATACATGTTAGTCCATGCATGTTAATCCGTGCCACCAGTTGGGTCAAAATCCAATTATGTGTAGGGATTGTTTGGTTGCCTATAAATGGAAATACAATGGAACAAATATTTGTTGCATGTAGCATTTGTTGCTGTAAGTGGTCTTGCAAGTCCATTGTTTGGCTGCATGTAAATGGTGTTGTGGGATTTAGAAATTCATTGTTTAGGATGGTGTAATTAGAGTGCTTGTTAACTTCTCTTGTTGTAAATACAATTCCTTTATTTGGTTGTGACTTGAATTGAGAGAGTGATAAAAATGGTGCAAGTGGTGGCATAAATGTTGATGTAAGTGTTATTGCAGTCATTTTATCTGCAACAAAAGCCGCGATAGTTGGAGTTGACGCAACATTTGTTGCACCAATTCCACCATTTACATCAAACCAAACATTGGAATTGAGTAAATGGTGCAACAAATGTTGCAAATATTTCCATTTACGGCCAACTAAACAACCGCTTATTAAAACTTTACTACTATATGTAATGTAAGCAATCCTATATGATCTCACCATCACTGGATAATATGCCTCATGCATGACCTTCACACCCTCTATTAGAGGACATTTTTTTGTTAATTTTACTTAACAACTTTTCTACACAATTTTCTACTGTAGAGAAATGTTCACCTGCTATTCTTTGGAGAATCATCTCTAATTAGTTTTGTGAAAGATGTTGCTTTCTTCAATAGTGTTGATGATTAGTTTTTGTTAAGGAATGTCATTTGCTTTTCATGATTAAAGATAAAATTTACTTGGCATTGTGAATTTGTGATATATCAATAAAATAATGTTAATCATTTGCATTCGTCTTTCAATACTCCTATTAATTTGTCTTCTAGGTTGTGGAATCTGCTCTGGACTCTAATGATCAGAAAATTGATGATGCCGTTCAAGCTCTCCATACTCTTTGCCGTGGTAATGATTGTAGGACTCATGAAACATTGAGCGTTAATGCAGCTGTTACATCGAATGAAGGTGTGAATGAAAGTTAGCACTTGGTTTCCATATCTTGATCTTACAGGAGTGTCTCATTTGAGTAGATTGCTGATGAAATTATGATACTTCATAAATGCCACGCATGAACATTTAAAATTTTGTCTGCCCGCACAACCAGGTGGTATGAGTACTCAATTGTTCAAAGAGAATGCTGAAGAGTTTCAGAACGGCTGTCCAGAAGAACTGAGGAGTGTGTCCTCGTGGGTGGATCTGCTTGTGCGAGAAATTATGAGTGCAGCAGGCTGGGATGACGTTCGAGACCGCACTATCAAGTTCTTGGAAGCTTTTGAAAGAAGTGTTCTTGCCCACACCACAACTTCAAAGGAGGTAGATTCTCTGTTCTTGACATAGATGGTTGATGGAATCATAATACTCTCTTTTCCTTATTAATTGCCTTTTCCGTAAATCTTGCCTCCATTTACCGCAGCAGGAGATTGCTTCGTTAAAAGAACAGCTGCAGTGCTTCTTGAAAGACAACCATATTCTGAAAAGGGGTGTTGCTATTCAGCATGAGCGCGATATGGAGCGGGAGGAGAAGCTAAAAGAAATACCTCATTTGAAGCAAATCATAAGCCAGTGCCAGGAGCAACTTCGAAAATTGGAGGTACTTCAAAACAATTATCAGCCATATGCACTTTACTCAACCAGTGCATGGTGTTACACAAGCACAACACAGAGGCCAAAGGCTATGTGCATTCACACGAATCCTGTGTTCAGACCTACTGACTTCTAAAAGTAACCATGAATGTTGATTGTTCGTCACCCATATGCAAACTGAAGTAACCGTGGGGCTATGTTGCAAGGACCGGATACGACACAACACAGTAAGGACACAGCAAACGGACACATCACCTAATTTGGTGTCTCCTAGTGTATTTTGGAGAGTCCTGGTTGTGTCCCATATGTGTGTGATACATGTCCAACAAGATATGCCCCACATTTTGGGAGTGTCCGATACATGTCTAGTTCTTTATGCCCCACGTTTTGGGAGCTTCCATGCTTCCTATCGGGGATAACTTTTTACATGTTAAAATGCAAATGTCATGAAGTAACATTAGGAAGTATGAGCTTAAATGGTTTATAGTAGTTAACTTGATTGCTACTTTTATTGGTGTAGATGGATAACTATGCATTGAAGTTCCATCTCCAGAGATCTCAGCAGTCGAGCTCCTTTCCAACGCATTTTAATCCAGACATATTCTGAAGCCCCGTCTGTCAATATATTCTCTTTTTTCGAGGAAAGACCTATATCTGAGCGTCATTATCCCAGCAATTTCCATGGTTATACCAGGATGGCACAAATGAAGACCTTCTCTTTCACCTATATATATTGCACCAGTTCTAATTGTATGTTTGGTTTTGTATTATTTTATTGATTTGTTGAGTTACCTCTTTCGTGCTGTAGTTCGTAATGTCCATATATTTGGGCGCCCATTTGTGTGTTCACAGGTTATTGTTCCTTAATTCTGGATCGGATTGGATCGTATTGCATTGAGACGGATATTATATAATTCTGAATGAATCTTTTAGATGTTCAAACCAGTGCCTCAAATATGGGCTCATATACTTGTATGGGCATTTGGTAGATGATAATACTATAAACTAGTGCTTTGAATTATACTAGATTTCATACTAGTGCACTGGATTCATATTGCTGCCCTCATTATTGCAGTAGTCCTTGTTGGGAGAACTTTCATTATTTGTGCTTTTTTTCTCAGCATAACTAGTAGGTTACTACTACAGTTGAAGGACTTCTGGAGTGTGTTTGTTATGCATACCTTCATTTAAAAGGATGTTCTTTTTTAGAAGTGATTATCCGCAATCATAACAGCATTCGAATGATTTACATGACTGTTACTGTATGCAACTACTGCGACGGGTTGTTGTATGTTGATTTACTTTATTTTTCTTGAATGTTTTGTGAATGAAACTATTAGTTCTGCTACCAATTTGAAACCTGACTGTGTATGTAGCCTTTGAGAATGTACTGCAGAGATGATCCCATATTCTTACATGGAGAAGTCTTGAGTCTTGTTTTATGGAGAACTTGGGAGTATGTTCAAGTAGCACTATCTGACCCCAAAAAAAATGTCTACTTGGGGATCAGCTTATAAAAGCATATTCTAGCTATATCACTTTCAGTATTATTAGCTTGCAATAGTCCAGGCTAGCCCTATATTTATTCTTTCTGGCGGAGAAGGTTCAACTGCAAGGCTCATGGGACTTTTGGGTGAACTGTCACTACACTTCTCATCAGCAAAACCTACCACCACATGCTAACTTGTTGTAGACCATTGTGAATATATAAAACATAGGATCATAACCAAGAGAAAATGATAGCTTGGTTGTCGAAACAACTCTCTTTTAGTCCTACGTGAACCAACAACAATGCAATGAGTCAACATCAATGTTTTAAAAACCGGACCGGTGGTTGACCCGGCCAAGGCACTGGGTCGGGTCAAATCGGTTCAACCAGTTGGTTCAACCAGTGGTTCAACCACTGGATTAACTTAAGTCGTCCAAATTAATCTCTTATGGCCATTAATTTTTTAATTAACTTTTAAACAAAACCGGGTCAATACTGAATCGGACCGAAAAATTGACCGGTTCAAGGGTGAACTGGTTGAACCGGTCGGTCCGGTTTTTAAAACATTGGTCAACATCATTCAGAGCTGTTAATATGGAGATGGAGATGCGAGCTAAGTTTCTCTAGAACTAATACTAATAATTCATGGACAGAAATCCAATACTTTGATATATTGGCTAAGCTTTCAAAACTAGTTTTACAATATTGAAATATGCATAACTATGAGCTTCGAGTTGCAAAAAAAAATAAAAAACAATTATAATGTTTTGCATCTTTCATAAATCAATTTTTTTGTCAATTGGAATCACAGAAACATAGGACATGTGACAAGTTTTTTTTTCCTCCTGAAACTAATTGCAGTTGATGTATCTATATCCATACCTAATTTATATCTTAAATAGTTTTGCATCGCAAAAAAAAAAAAGTATTTTTTGCACGCATAACCTCTAAAAGTCTGGTTTTGCACGTATATCCCCGGAAAAAAAAAACTTTGAATTGAGTATATACCCTTAAAAAAACTATATTTTTTACATGGATCCCCTGTTCTGAGTTTTTGTAAAATATCCCTATATTTCTCATGATAAAATAGTCTAAGATAAAAAATGCATGATAAAAATGTCTAAAATTAGAATCACCAATAGATACATATGGTTTTATCTAATATTATTTAAGGTTTTATCCAATATTATTTATATCATTAATTGTGTGATCAAATTTGATTTATTCATCCTACTATTGTTTTAAAATACCTAATCAACCCGACTGTTAGACCACCGAACCGTTTGACACAGCTGAATTTTGAATTAGTTTGATCATGACTTTTTTTTTTAGACTTTACATGCAATTAAAGATAACATTTTTGCTTCTTGATCAATTCTACTATGGTAAATATGCAGAATAGTATATATGTAGTTCTGTACTACGTAATATATTCAATGTAAGATTATAACCCTATATACTTAGTATAATTCTGGTTTAACCGATTTGACCCAACCTGGTGTCGTGACCGGTCGATCATCGTCCGATTTTTAAAATATCAGTGCTGTTTGTCGAATCGAGACAGGACCGCACGCGTCAGACCGCACTGACGTGAGGGCCTCCTATTGGCTCCAATGGAGTCCGATGCTAGCAGGGGACAATAAAGCCAATAAGAAACTGCCACGTCAGCATGATCTGAGGTACAATCCTCCATTCTTTTATTAAAATATTTATTGGACAGTCTGATGCGTGCGGTCCCTCTCGAATTATTTGTTAAAACATTGTTACAGCCAACCCATACATATATGAATTCCTTCCCTTCTTCAACAAACCTCTCTTTGTAAATAAACCCTCTCCCCTGTAAACCTCTATATAATAATAGTTTGGTTGATAATAAGAATTATAGATCTGGGAATTTTAGTTTGGTAGAAGGTACTCATTTCGCTCACCGATCGCTTTCTCACTTCTAATATGCGTGTTCTTTAAGTTTTTTTTTATTTTTAGTTTTTTAGTTTTAATTATTCGGTTGGTTCCTGTAGTTCAAGCCTATAAAAGAAATTCGATCTAGACACGAATAATTCCATCATTCTAAGAATTCTTCGCCAATAATTTTTTAGGTTTTTTTCCTTCCCTCTTTCTTGGATCGATCTATGGAGTCTCCATTCTATTTTTCTTGCTTAATTTTTCTTCTTCTTCTTTTGCAAGATCCGAACAATGGCGGCGAATGATTCGACCAACGGCGCGAAGAAGGCTCCGAACCCGTCACCTCTGAGGAATTCCAAGTTTTTTCAGGTATAAAATGATTTTTATTTTTGATATATAGATCCAATGTTTATTTTTTGGTGGATATATGAAATTTTTATTTTTTGCTAAAATTGTTTTGGTTGTGATTTTGGCAGTCGAATATGAGGATTTTGATTACTGGGGGAGCTGGATTCATTGGGTCTCACCTGGTGGACAGATTGATGGAGAATGAAAAAAATGAGGTTTATTAATACTCCTTTTTTATATGTTTGTGCAACTACTAACTGCTATTTCAACATAGATTCTATGTCACACGAACGATTGTGACACGACAATATGCGAACGGGCGCACCAGTATTCTTGGCGTGTTTTAACTGTATCGGAGTGTCTGTGTCGTGTCCAATACACCTGACACACACACGGGCACATCACCTTCTTTCGTGTGCTTGACAAATTTCAAATTTGAGAAAATATTTCCAAAATGGGATAATTTCCAAAGTTGAGTGTGATTTCTTTAGAGCATCTCCAGCCTAAAACATCAAAATGAAGTATCAAAACACCCATTGGAGTAGCAATGATACCCCATTTGATGTCTCGATAAAGTCACATACTCCAACCAAAGTAATCAAATGAGTAACCAAATTTCATGCCTCATTTGATCTCTCTGTTGGAGTGGTGAATTTGGGGTTTGAGAATGACAGTTGGAGAGAGGTTGGAGAACCAAATTCTCTATCCTCTGGAACCAAAAATGCATCAGGAGATTGGAGAACCAAATTTGATGCCCCATTTGATGTCTCTATTGGAGTGGTAAATTTGGGGTTGGAGACATCAAAATGGCACTTATGCCATTTGATTCCCCATTTGATGTATCCATTGGAGCTGCTCTTAGAATATCCTCGACAATGCGATGATTTAGTTAAGATTGCATTCTGAAAACTCAAAAGGATGAGTGTGATTTGTCAAATGATCTATTTGAACAGATTAACTTATGTATTTTTATTTCTTTCTTTGTTTTCCAGGTGATTGTTGCTGACAACTATTTCACTGGTTCAAAGGACAACCTTAGCAAGTGGATTGGTCATCCAAGATTTGAGCTCATCCGACATGGTACTCATATATGCTTTCGTAATCTTATTATTCGAGACATATATTAGGTACTTACGTGGAATATTTTTAGTTCTTTACATTTACCATCGTCCAAGATTAAGCGACGACATACAACAATATTAAGTAATAACTCAGAGGGTTTGCTGATAATGTAACATCATTCCCTTGTATTACATGTCTATTGTCCATAAATTTAAAAGCTTCATAAATACTAGAAAACCTCCCTACCGTTTGGCGAGTTTAAGGCAACCCCCCCCCCCCCCCCCCCCCCCCCCCAAGTTCTTCACATATTTTCCTTCTGTCACTTGGAAGTCATGTGCCACGCACATGACCATTCAAAATGACGGAAGTATCCTATATTGCTTTCCCAAAATTTTCCCTTCTTCTCCTCTGACCACCTATGGATGTGTTAGCCGCCACTCTTCGGCATGCCGATCGACGAAGAGCAACAACCCTCGCCTCCGTCAACTAAGGAGGACGAGGGCTTGCCTTTCCCCGGCTGCCGACCAAGGAGGAGCCGGCCTCTCCCCCTTGTGCTTTGTTGCCGACAACCAGAGAGGATCCCATATAATGTTTGTGTGCTCAATCAGCTGGACCGATGGAATTGGCAAGCGGCCAGTGGGCGTAGTTGGTTATTTACATAACCAAAGAACAAGTCTACTCTTTGGTCCCAGAACTTTTGAAGACGAGTTTCTTGTGATATCGAGGAAAGAAAGATCTAATCTCATCATCTTCATTGTAAATAATGGCAGGAGAATTAGTAGTAACTGTTGGGAGGCGGACGACACCTCCAAGATTCAGATGACCTTGCATCCAATAATTATTTTCATACTTTCCTAGAATTTCAGGCAAAACACTAGAAACCGTGAAGAGGTAATCCAGGTTGCGATATCGTGGAAAGAAATAGCCGGTGCCAAGATAGCAATAGGGAACATTTCTTGGTTAGAAGTAACAAAGGAATTCATATAACAGTCCGTAATGCCTCTCTCACAATGTTTTTTGAGTTCGTCAGCTTCTACAGAATCATTAATATCAAGAAGTTGTATCGAATTTCTTGGCTCCACAATGGACTTTCCTTCAACCTTTTCTCATAGGCTTTTCAAACTAGGCATGGGCTTATAACTTGCATCATTTTGTTGTGTGTCTGGTGGGTTTGTGTCTTCTATGACATTATTGAACAGAAGATCTTCATCTAGTTCTTCTAATTCATCCTTGTGTTCTTAAGTTTTTTTTTATGTCCAATGGCCAAATTGGGGGCAAATAGAGGATGATAAAGAGCACAGACAGCCAGTAGATGTGGTTCACCACCACATACTTAAGTAGCATGCTTAATACCATGTAATCTGGTGGTGAGAGGAGCCTCATCCTTATGTTTCTTCCCATCCCACATATAAGCATCTCCTATTGTTGTAACAGCAGCAGTCCAGTACTTACCAGCAGAAATGCTCACCATATTCTTCCCACAAAGTGAATAAATCTGTTGATGACAGCAATGTCAAAGGTCTGAGACAATTAAAGAAAAAATGGAATGAGAAGTCAACTATTAGAAATTGGTTTAATTAATCATCTCAAAACATGTAAGTCTAGAAACATTAGGAATAATGCAAGCAATTTCCAAGGGATCAAGACCTCCTGACAATGTAGATCCAAGTCTGAGGAGACCCAATATAATAGGACACCATCGTCAGTGAGAGCTGTGTTTTGGGTTATTCCAGCAACCCGCTCACGCGGGCACCGTCACTAGCCGCTTGCTAGTCCCATCTGCCCAGCCAATTGAGCACACAAGCATTATATGGACTCCGCTCTAGTCGGCGGCGGCAAAGCATGAGAGGGAGAGGTCGGCTCCTCCCTGGTCAGCAGCCGTGAAATGGGAAACCCTCGTCCTCCTTGGTCGATGGAGACGAGAGCAGCTTTTCTTCGTCGATCAACATAGAGTTTCGGTGCCCGCATCACCCAATGGTCGGCAGAGGAGTGGGGAATTTGAGACAGAAGTATCGGGTCATTTAGAAGGGTCATGTGTGCATCACATGACTTCCAAGTGACATAAATCACTTAAATCTAACGGGAGAGGGAAGTCTGGAGAAATTAATGACAAGGGATTCTCCTAAACTCTCCAAACATCAGGGGTTTCCTGGTATCTACCCTATTTTGAATCCTGACCTAAAACTTCTCATTTTCTGTACAAGAATTTATCTCGTAGTTATATATATGTACCTCTTGCTGCAATGATCTTAGATGAGCTAGAGTGATAACATATTTGAATACTGGTATATTGTTTAAAATTTTAAATTACTTTATTCAGAAAAATATAATTTGAAATATCAAGTATTGGACTAGAGTCTAACCATGTAATGAACTCGTTTAACCCCTGTTTTTACTGTCTTTTCAATATATAAAAAGTGATCTATCTTCTTGGGCACTTGTTTGGAGGATGATCTTTTTCTATTATATTCAAACTTTTTATTTGTATTTTTATTATTTTGTTATTTTATTTTTGTTAATGCATCATAAGTTTGATAAGTGCATATTGTCTTATTTCCTCCCCTCTTTTCCAGATGTCACCGAACCGTTGCTGATAGAGGTTGATCGGATCTATCATCTTGCTTGCCCAGCTTCTCCAATTTTCTATAAATACAACCCTGTGAAGGTATTTGTTCGTACCATTTGAGTAATATCATGTTCTCTTGATATCATAGTTTAAAGATTATGACAGAACCCTTTTCAAGACAATATATGGGGTATTATTTCTTGCAATGTTATGGTTATTTTATAATTAATTTACATCTCGTACATAAGTTCTTGAAAAAGGATGGCAGTAATTGAGGGATATGTCCCAACTAGAAGTTCGATAATATTACATAGATACAATAATATTTAGATGGGTAACTTTTTACCATTTGAGGCTTTTCTTCCCCAGGTCTTGCTAAGCGTGTCTTCATCAAAATTTTGATCAGCACCAACTATAGCATATTTTTATCATGTTTCCTATACCCCTTAGACAAAAGGCCCGACTTTTCGCCAGAGCAACCTAATGCCATTTTAAGCTTACTTTTAGCCTACTACCTTCTATGCTATGGTTTTATCTTCAGGCCTCTTTTCTCCTTTTGGTCTTTGTGCTAATACTTGTACTACGTTTAAGTAGTCAATAATGCCCATATTTTGGTATATGTGTTTGTACTACACAGCATAATTGAAAAAATATATTATTTTTATACTATTTAACAGACAATAAAGACAAATGTCATTGGCACATTGAACATGTTGGGGCTTGCAAAGCGTGTTGGAGCAAGGTAAGCATGAGGCTTTCTGTGCTGAATTAAATGATTTTGAATATAAGAGTGTCATTTATCAATGTGTTTTCTTTTCTTGAAGGATCTTGCTCACCTCAACTTCTGAGGTTTATGGCGATCCTCTTGAGCACCCTCAGAAGGAGGAGTATTGGGGCAATGTTAATCCCATCGGTATGAAATCCCCACTTAGGAATTAGGATGCTATGTGTCCTCAGTGTTTCTTGTGATCTTCTATGTCAAATGCCATCTTTGCATCATTTCCACCTCACGTGTAAAAGACTTTGAAATACTAACGTACTAACTACTGCTTATATACTAAATACTCTTTGTTGTCCTTACTGCAATTTGTTTCGCTATGGTTGTTGATGCATCATCTTTAGTTGTAGGTTTAATACTGTGGACAAATCGATCTATATTTTGTTGTTTAAGAGAAAGAAAAATCAATTTATTGAAGTGAATCAAGGAAATCAATTGATAAATATCTTAATATTCATCTCATCACATATCTTTCTTTTTTCTATACAATATCTTATTTCATAATTTATATGTGAGATTATCTGTATAAAGGCTATTTATTTTATTGTAGGTGTCAGGAGTTGCTATGATGAGGGTAAGCGAGTGGCAGAAACTTTGATGTTTGACTATCATAGGCAGCATGGCATAGGTGAAAACCGTTCCCTTATTAGTTGGAAATTCATTTGGTTTATTTTGCATTTTTCGCTGCTCTCTGTAAGATTCTGCTTGTTAGAAGAAATTCATACTTCTACTACTATTTGATGTTCGGAATTAACCTTCTGTCCCAGAAATCCGAATTGCTAGGATTTTCAACACCTATGGACCACGCATGAATATTGATGACGGACGTGTGGTCAGCAACTTCATTGCTCAAGCACTGAGGTAAATTTTCATTTATTTCTGGTCTTCCCCTCATGTATTCTTCCGTTTATTATTTTTTTCCTCCCTTGACTTACAAGATTGAATAAGGAAAGAAGAGCTTCCAAATTTCCAATACATAATTTTGAATAAACCACATCTAATAGTTAGATTTATAATGTAAAACTCCAATTTTCTCTAGTCATCTGACCTTTTCCTAAACAATATTACTGTGCAGAGGTGAACCTCTAACAGTCCAATTACCTGGAACACAAACCAGAAGCTTCTGCTATGTCTCTGACATGGTAATGAAAGTTTCTTTTCTTATCCATGGTACCATTCCCCTTAATACTACATTTTTCTCGAGCCTGTGGTAATAAACATTCTTGAAATGTGAAGGTTGATGGTCTTATCCGGCTGATGGAAGGAGAAAACACTGGTCCTATCAACATAGGGAATCCAGGTAATTACCAATTTTTTTCCTGGCAAAATATAGAGAGTTTTTAATGATAGAATTGTATGGTTGTGTTTCCCAAGGCTGTGTTGGTTCGGCAGAAAGTGAAGGAAACGAAAGGAAAGGAAAGTGAAAGTGTTTCATGTACAAATGTGATCTCGTTTACACAAGATCAAGTTTCACTTTCCTTCCCTTTTCCTTACTTTCTAAGCAACCAAACATAGCCCAGTCTCAGAAATGGTGAGAAAAGTTAATTTAAAATGACCGGATACTTGTATTCACCTTTATAAAAAAACCAAGCACATCCTCTGTTGGCTTGAGAAGTGCTCATTGAGAAACTAGCGATGACCTTAATCTCGGTTTTTGACCTTCGATTGGCAATGCTTCTCATTGGCAATTCCAAGATTTTCTTCATTTTTCTCTCTTTTTCTGTTGGAAAAGATTTAGAAACAATCAGTCTCTCCTATCTGTTAATTTTCTGATTCTGATGGTGTAGGTGAATTTACAATGATGGAACTTGCTCAAACTGTTAAGGAGGTAAGTTTTTTTGCATCAATCGTCCTTCTCCATAACTTGCTAGACAAAAGCTATTGCCTCGTCTTTTTTTGTTTTTTTACCTGGTATCTCTGTGTATCAAGTGATTAGGGAATAGGCTTTGAGAGAGCGAACTAACTTTTCTGCACTCAATCTGCAGTTGATTGACCCTAAGGTTACAATTAAAGAGGTGGAGAACACACCTGATGATCCGCGCCAGAGGAAACCTGACATTACTAAGGCAAAGGAGTTGTTGGGATGGGAGCCTAAGGTTACCCTTCGCCAGGGGCTTCCTCTCATGGAGGAAGATTTCCGGAGGAGGCTCGGGGTTCCGAAGGATGCATGATCACCTCTAGCATCAAACATTTTACGGCCAAGAAGTTTTGGAATCATTTAAGGAATCTGCATATTCTTACAAATTTATTTCCAGTTTCGTCAAAATAAATGTGTGGTTCAGTTTGTGGCTTAGTATTCGTCAGTTTGGTGTATGAACAATGCAGGGTGTTCTGATTAGAAGCATTTGTAAGTGATTCTTAAATATGTGGACATAGTGAAGTACCCAACTTTCATTTTTTCATGATATATGAAATAATTTGCGATTTTTTTACTATATATCTTTCTCTGAGTTAGTATTTTTCAGTATCCTTATTTGTACTAGTCCTGTCGAGTCAAATTTGGTTGGATCTTGATCTGTACTTAAAACAATAAGCTTGGGATTAAGAGTAGAGGGATGGATCTGTGAATTGGGATTAAGAGAAGAGGATGAATCTGTGAATTGATATCATCTCCCAAGCATCTCTAAATAAAGCCAAAAGAAAGACATCATTTTGTGATTAAAATGTATATATTTTGAAAAAATAATTATATATATATATATATATATATATATATATATATATATATATATATATATATATATATTTGAAGTTTAATTTTGATATTTTACCAACTAGTATAACTTGAATAAAATTTTAAAATATAACAAATGTGTGTATAAAAATTATAATTTTTAATATAATTTAATTAGGATTTTAATTTTGAATTCGATCCATTAAACAATATAAATATTCCAACCGAATAAATCTATTTTGATTCGGTTAAAATTGAGAATAAACCGAATTCTCATCCCTAGCCTAACATAATAAGATCTAGAAAATAATCCCATCACAAATTTATTTTCCATGATAGTACAAACGTATCTGCTAAAGAGACTTATTCAAAATATTTTTGAAGGATGAATCGGCTTTAAACCGGTGAACGTGGGGCCCTGGCCAGAAGAAGGTCACGTGTGACACAGGTGAAAAAATATATCCGAAAATATGTTAGAATTTTAGTCCAATTACTAAAATACCCATGCACCTCGCTTCCATCCTAAGTACCACACCCGATGCGTTTCCGTCAATACACCCACGGTCCAATTTAGCACTAATATTCCTATCTCCCCATTGTTCTTTTTTCCCTTTCGCCGGACCTAGGTTGGTACAGTTCATCTCCCCCATTTCTCTTCATACTTCTCCAATTTCATTTCTTTTTTATTTTTCTTTTTTTAAACTAATTCTACCGATATAATTGTTTTTTTTTCCAGTTTTTTTTTTTTTTAAAGCTTATCGAAGATTAGGGTTTCCTTTTTTTGTTCGATTAGGGTTTATGTTTCATTTTGAATGCGTCTGAAGGATTCAGGTGACGGATTTGGGTTTCTTCGTGCCGCAGGAAAAAAATCGGACGAAGAAGAGGAAGAGGGAGTTTCTCTTTCTTGCTTTCATTCTTGTCGAGGGGTTTGAAGTATGAGCCCGGACAGCAGCAGGAGCCCTCCCCGCAACCGCCGGTTCCGCAGCGAGCGCGAGCGTCCGTCCTACCGCGACGCCCCATATGCTCGGAGGGAGCCGCGCCGACCGATGTTTAGGTGAGCTAGACAAGTCTTCCTCTTATACTAGTATCGGTGCACATAATCTGAATATTTTTTTTTCGCGTGTAGCGAAAATATACTAACTTAAAATTTAGAAATAAATACATTAATCCCCGAATGTTTCATGAGTGTTACAGGGACTACCCCTATTTTGAAAATAATTACATGGACTATCATCTCCTTTATAAAAATTGACAATTTACGTTAACTACCCCTATGTTTTACACTTACTACGCTAACCACCCTTATTTTGAAACTAATTACACAGGCCACCGTATTTTTTTTATTTTCTAGAAAGAGTTATAACACTAACCACTCCTATATCAAAAATAAAACATAAAACAGAGGAGTAGTCCGTATAATTATTTTCAAAATAGGGGCAGTCCCTGTAATAACCATGAAACATAGGGGGTGTTAGTGTATTTACTTCTAAAATAAATTAAACGTAGGGGTAGTTAGTGTTATATCTTTCTATAGAAAATCTAAAAGATAAGGGGTGGTCTGTGTAATTAGTTTTAAAGTCGGGGTGGTTAGTGTAATAACCAGCGTTCTAAATGGTAGCCGCCTAGGCGGTAGGCGGTCTCTCTCCGCACCGCTTTTCGGTATGTGGTGGAGTAGGCGGCCAACGGAGGTTGGCAGCATAGGCGGAGGTGAGGCGGCGTAGGCGGACGTCTACGCGAAGCAATACCTAACAAGATATTTTGGCCAAAAAGGTTTCGTAAGCATTATGGGCCTATGGTTCACTTTTACAAAATTAAAACTTTATACATCTTCTACAACCTAGTTATGTATGGAGCCAAGGTAGTCAAAGGCGCAAGACGCACTCGAGGTGCAAATGGTCCATATCGTCCGAGACGCAAGGCGAACTTAAGACGTGCACCAGAGCGAAGTGAGGCACAAGATAAAAAAATTAAAAATATACGTACATAAATAAATAAATTATTAATGCAAGAAATAGAATCAAATAACATATTAAAACAAACAAAAATATATTAAAACATAATAGTGAACTAGCAGAGTAGCAATAACACTCAACAAAAGTAACAAGAATTTGTATTCTCCCTACAACATGTTTTAGTAAATTTTAGTTTTTCAAGTTCAACTGTAGCCAACTTTGACAACCGTGAAAAGAGCTACCCCCTCCCACTTGTATGAGGTAAGGTCTATCTCCTCGTCACAAAAAAAATTTGTAAAAAACAAAAAACACATAAGGCGCGTCTTTTCTTGGTTGTGCCTTGTGCGTCCGGAGAAAGGCGCCTTGCCTTGTTACGTGCGAGGCACAGATGTTGTGCGTTGCTGCGAGGCGCGCCTTTGACTACCATGTATGGAACACCCTTAAATTATGTATACTATGAAAAAAAAACAGTGGTAAAATAGTAAAAAATGTTCAAAATGTATCGACCGCCTAGGCGGTAGGTGGACTCTCTCCGCCGTGCACCCGTTTACCGCCGTTTAGAACCTTGGTAATAATTATGAAACATAGGGGTAGTTAACGTAAAATGCCCTATCATTTAAGCTGGACATCAAATAGGACTTTACAAAAAGAATGAAATTGTCAGTCAGTCATACTATTGAACTCAAAACCTTCTTATAACTTTGTCAATTTACCAACCAGACCACAATTTGCTACCAAACTTGTAAAGAAAATAATATGACAACCGAAGAAGGAAACCGAAAAGCCAAGGATTGGCTTGTCGAGGATGATTTGCTCATTGGCGAAGTCGGGCTTTTTTAACAATAGGGGGGCAAAAATTCTCATGAAAAATGGGTTCTAATATGTCACCGTTGGTCACGTCTCTTTGGAGTCTAAATGTGGCACACATTATATTTTATTTACTTAATATTTATTATATTATATTTATTTGTTTAAATATAAAATTTAAATTAAATTTGGTTGAAAATATATGACTATTCCTGAGAGGGTGTCTAGTGAAAATCTCCATGTTTGCAAGCTTGCCAAGGATGTAGTTTTTGCAGTGTTTATATTACAATACACATATAAGCCTGCCAAGCACTGTCCTAAAAGGTGGTCTAGGTGGCCGCGTAGGCGCTAGGCGTCCGTCCGATGCCCCCTAGGTGCCTGCCTAGTCCCCCCCGACGCCTGACTAAGCATGTTTTTGGGTTTTATGAACTTTTTTTTTTTATAATTTTCAGTATATTTTTTGGGTTTATTTCTTTATTTTTTTGAACCGTCTAGGAGGCTGTCTAGGCGGGCTAGGTGCTAGGTTGTTGGTACCTGTCCGACTAGCGCCTAGCACTTTTCACAACCTTGCTTCCAAGGATGAAGTTTTTGAATAGAAATGTTTGCAAGACTCCACAGCAGCCACTGTGGTTTATCACTTTGCCCTTCTTTAAGCACATGGGTTGTCTCATTATGAAATTTGGCCAAATTTAGTGTATTGAGATTAAGCAAAAAGTCGACCCCATAAAGTTTTATGGCTTCTCTCTATGAGCCACTAGCATATGTGCACGTGCCTTGCACGTATTTTAACATTTCTTAATTAGTTTAGAAAGACTCTTTAGGAAGACCAAAGGGTAGTCTTCCTAATTACTAAGTTGTCCTTATTAAAATTAATGAACTATTTTTAATTAGTATAAGTATGTAAGGGTATTTTCGGAATTCAAAAGTTTCACCATCTAAGTTTTCCTATTATATAGTAGAATAGATTGACACTTATCATGTTTGCACTTGTTTGTCTTTTAAATATAAAATTTACAGACGTTGTTGTAAGCATAGATTGTTACAAATATAGTATACAATTATAATCGAACAAACAAACATATGAAATCAATTATTATATTAAATCTGTACTTATTCACAATTCTCTATAACAATGGTTCCCTGAAACTGTTGTTAAATAATTCAGATTAAAGAAACAATTTTTTCACTTTTAATGAAACATCGTAAGATTGTTAGAAAATGATTTTGTAGTTTTGTCATGTGATCCGATGTCATTTTATTGAAGGTAATAACATCATTTTGACTTAGGAATGACCATAGCATCCTAATTCGTTATGATGCATGTATTTATCAACACAATCGCATAAGGTATAATAGTCATGTGACTAATCTTATTTGAATGACATCTAAATGGCAATTAACTTGTTAAAGTAATTACTCGGCCCCATAGGGAAGTACTCATTTTAATGATTTAATTGGAATAAGATAGTGATCTAGACATTAAATATATAAAATTTTCCATGACCATATGTGTGAAGTTTAATATTTTGGTGTTTATATTCACTAGTTTTATTAATAAAGTTTAATATGAATTCTATTCATGTTAAACCTCTACCCACGAGAAGGTTAAGAATTTACATATCAATTTGATATTGGTTGATTCATATATATATATATATATATATATATATATATATATATATATATATATATAGCTTATGCAATTGTTTCTTCTAGTGAATTGTCCCGTATTTTGATGTTATGTGGTGATAATTTTTCTGACTTGAAAGGAAGAGTTCTATTAACTTTGGGATGCATGGACTTTGACTTGGCACTTCGTGAGGACGGACCACCTGCGCCCACCGAAACAAGTGTGTCAAGTGTGAAGACTTCTCATGAGTCATGAGCGGTAGGAGCAATCTAATCGTCTATGTTTGGTTCACACAGTCTTATGTTAGCAAGAACACTAGGGGATCAATCCCTGAGTGCGATAAGGCTGAGGACTTTCTGAAAGCAATTTAAACACAGTTTGTAAGTTCTGATCAGGCACTTGCTAGCACCATAAAGAAGAGGCTTTCACGCGTGAGGCATGACAGTTCTAAGAGTGTGCGTGAGATATAATGGAAATGAGGAACATTGCTACTCTAACTCAAATTTCTAGAGAGATTTCTGATTCATTATTGGTTCATTCTATCCTTAACTCCCTTCGTAATGAATATGGAAGTTCAAAATTTCATATATAACACACAAGGAAAAATGGTCAACTAATAAACTCTTGACCATGTGTAAGAGGAAGGAAGATTGCAACATGAGAAGCTAGAGAGTGCTCATCTGGTATCTCACGAAAAAGGAAAGGCAAAGGTCTAAGCCTCTAAGGGGTCCAACAAGTGAAGAAGAATGTTAAGCAAATGAAGCGAAGTGGCAAAGATAAATGCTTCTTCTGCAAGAAGAATGGACACAAGAAGAATGATTGCTTTAAATACCAAAAATGGCTCGAGAAGAAATGTGCTCTTTTCTCTTATGTTTGTTATGTGTGTCATGAGTCTTATTTTGTTGATGCTCTTAATAATACATGGTGGATTGGTTTTGGTTCTACAATTCGCATTGTCAATGCAAGGCAGGGTCTTCTAAGCCTAAGAAACCGAAGGGTAGTGAGCAATGCATCTATTAAGGCAATCGAATGCGATAACATGTTGAGGGCATGTGGACTTTTAGGTTAATTTTAAAATATAGTTTCTTTTTAGATCTTGAAAACACATTCTTTGTACCATCCTTTTCTAGGAATTTAGTTTCTATTTCAAGATTAACACCTTTGGATTTAGATTTGTCTCTGAAGATACATTTTGTAATTTAATGAAAGATGGTATAATAGTTGGAAACGATTTTTCAGTTAGCAATTTATATAAAATTGATTTGGACCCCACATATGCAAGTAATCTCTCAACCCTTCATGTTGACGATATTGGCACAAAGCGTAGTATTATTAATGAGCACTCCTTTAAATTATGACGTAGAAGATTGGGACACATACCCATAGATAGAATTAAAAGATTAGTCGATGATTGGGTCTCAACTTCTCTTGTTGTGAATTGCTTTAAGTGTAAGCAAACAAACAAGACTACTAAAGGTGCCAGAATGAGTTCCGCAATACTTGAGATAGACACGGATATATGTTGTATGAATGGACATTTTATTTTATTTCATTTATTAACGACCATTCAAGATTTATGTATCTCCATCTTCTTTATGAGAAGACAGAGGCACTAGGTGCTTTTAAAACATATAAAGCTGAAGTAGAGAAACAAAAGGAAAGAAGATTAAAAATAGCAATTCCCAGGTGTTTGGAAAGGCCCGGGAAATTGGGAGGTAAAGTAAATAATTGGGGGTGGGAAAGTGAATCCATGGGGTGAGTGTGGGAACTATTTTCCTCCCTATCTTTCTCTCCCTTGGGAATCATTTTCCTTTCCTACTCATTTCTTTTGGCATCCAAACACAGGAAAATAATGACTTTCCTTTTCGAAGGTCTTGGTTCCGCGAACTAAACGAGGCCTAAGGGGTATAGATTTTATTGTCCTTCAGACACACAGAATTGTCGAAGCTAGAAATGCTTATTTTTTTTTAAGATCATCTTGAACCGAGTGGGAGTGAATTTTCTCGAAATATATAATTTGAGGAAGGGAGCTCATTGGTTCGTCCTTAAAAGAACATGAATTGATTGCTATTGAAGAGAATCCATTGGTATTCACGAAGAACAACAGATTATAATTGAACCACCCTATCAACAGGAATATTTCCATGTGGAACCTCCAATTCAAACCCCACCAAATGCAAATGGGGAAGCTGGACTAAGAAGATCTTCAAGAATAACAAGACCAACAATATCTAGTGATTATGTAGTATACCTCGAAGAGTATGATTTTGATCTTGGACCTAAAATTGATCAATGCTTATTTTCACAAGCCATGAATTGAGAAATTCAAATATTTGGTATGATGCCATGAAAAAAGAGATCGTGTTTATGGCTAAAAATCAAGTTTGGTATCTCGTTGAGTTACCTAATGGACATTCAACTATTGGCTGTAAATGGGTCTACAAGACCAAAAGAGATGCATTTGGTAATATTGAATGGTAAATGCTAAACTTGTAGCTAAAGGTTTCACTCAAAGGAAGGCATTGGTTACCATGAAACCTTCTCTGCAGCTTCTAAGAAGGATTCATTAAAATTATCATGGCTTTTGTGGCTCATCTTGACTTAAGATTTACACCAATTGGATGTGAAAATGACATTCTAAAATGGGGATCTTGAAGAAGAGGTATATATGAGGTAGCCTGAAGTTCTTACAAATAGTAAGGGTGATACTGATAACTTGGTTTGCAAATTAAGAAAATCCATATATGCGTTAAACAAGCATCCTGACAGTGGTATTTTAAATTTCACTATGTTATTATTTCATATGGATTTGCGGAGAACATTGTTGACCAATGTATATACCTAAAGGGTAGTGGGAGCAAATATATTTTCTGAGTCTTATATGTGGATGATATTTTGCTTGCAAGTAGTGATTTGAGTTTGCTACATGAGACAAAGAGCTTTCTAGTCCAAAATTTTGAAATGAAGGATATGAATGAAGCCTCTTATGTTATTGGCATATAGATTCACAAAGATATGCCTCAAACGACTTTATGATTGTCTCAAAGGCCTACATTAATTTTTTTTTTTGAGAGATTAGAATGAAAGATTGTGCATCTACTATAGCACCTACTCGCAAAGGAGACAAATATAGTTTAAGTCGATGCCCACAAAATAATTTGGAAAATAAGCAAATGAAGAACATTTTCTATGCTTCAGTTGTTGGCAGTCTAATGTATGCACAAGTTTGCACTATGACCTAACATTGCATTTGAAGTAGGAATGTTTGGTAGATACCAAAGCAATTCGGAATTGGAGTATTGGAAAGTTGCTAGAAGAGTTTTAAGGTATCTCTAAGGAACCAAGGAACACATGGTTACCTACAAGCACACGTATAATCTAGAGGTGATTGGGTATTCAGGTTCAGACTTTTATGGATGCGTAGACTCAAGAAAATCTACTTCTGGATTTGTCTTTCTTCTTGCTGAAGGAGCCATGTCGTGAAAGAGCACTAAGCAATCCATAATTGCTTCATTTACCATGGAGGCAGAATTTATTGCTTGCTATGAAGCTACCACATATGCATTATGGTTAAGAAATTATCACATGGATAAATGTTGTCGATTCTATAACAAGACCATTAAAGTTTTATTGTGATAATTCGGCCACGGTCTTCTTCTCCAAGAACAACAAAAGTGGAAGCCGAAATAAGCATATTGACATAAAGTATTTACTTGTCAAATATCACTAAAAATCGTGAAGTTGTTATTGAGCATATTAGTAATGACTTAATGATAGCTGATCCCATGACTAAAGGTTTGCCGGCTAAAGTATATAAAAGTCATGTATATCATATGGGGTTCACTAGCTCAATGGAGAACGAATTACAGTTTTATTTTGTGCACATAAGGTATCAGTCATTTCAAATACGTTTGATTTTTTTTTTTTTAAGTTGGACATATGTACTCAGTTACTTTTGGACCATGCATTGTAATACATGGAAGGGAATGTCTGATGTTAAGACATAATCGTCATGATTCGTGTATTGAGAATTTCTATTTGAGTAGTATATTTTCATTACTAGTTTGTTTGAATACTTTCAAATTATATGGACATAGCCATTAACTGTTTCTAAAATAATAGGTGGGCAAAGTGGGAGACTGTCGGATACATCTCCTTGGAGACTAAATGTGGCCCACACTATATTTTTCTACTTAACTGTGGCCCACACTATATTTTGTTTACTTAATAATTATTTTATTGTTTATATATAAATGTTAAATTCATTGGGTGAAAAGATGTGACTTTTCATGAGAGGTGTCTAGTGAATGGATATGTTTGTATAAAAGACACCTCTTGATGGAAGGAGGTATCTACAAACATAAGATAGTGTCCCTAGCCTATAAATATATGTCTGTGTATTCTGTTAAACATACAAAACAATTTTTTTCCATCAAACTTGGTTATCAAGAGGGAATATGCTAGAAGATCATTATTGATGGTTTCACTTGGACAACAATGGCCGAAGGTAAGTCATTTAATTTCTGCTGAACGATCTTTGTAAGATGTTGACTAAAGTCTATAACATTAATGTTTATGAAATCATAAGGTTCATGAGGATCACTTATGCCCATATTAATCTTGTTTACGAGCTCATGAAGCACATTTAGTGTAGCAAAATAACCAAATTACAAAATAATAGAAAGAGAGAGCAAAGGGGCAATGGCCCAGCCTGGCGCCCTTCCCATTATCCCTGTGTTTGCTATATATAATGGGTTGATATCAGTATAGTTAGGACCTGAAAGTATGGCGGTAGTTTTTACGGTAATTTTAGTATTAATGAAATGAAAATTATATTAGTAAGAAAACAAGTATCTTCTTGATGTTTTTTTTTCATATGCGTACATTTGAAAGTTCATATACACAATGTTATATTAAGCAATTTCCATTATGTATGGTGTTGTCACGTGCTTGTTATATGGGCATGTTAAACATGAGATTAGTAAGAAAGCAAGTATTTGGATATAATGTATTATTTTTATATGTGTACATTTGAAAGTTCATATACACAATGTTATATTAAAGCACTTTCCATTATGTGTTCGGTTCATGCTGGTTATTGATTAGCCAGCAATAATGCAGCCATTTGAAATTTTCGATTACCTGGCCAGCCTGATTAATCGGATTAAGCAACTGATTGCTCTGCTGATTAATCCATTTTTAGAAGACTGATAGACCCTTTTTGTTCTTGCAGCCGTTTTCATCACCAGTTTACGTAGAGGGGGCCATCGGTATCCTTTGGCCTCCACCTTGTTTCGACTAGCCAATTGACCTGTAACTTTTATTTTTTATAATGTTAGTAGATTGAATGATAGGTTATTCATTGACACATTTCATGATATTTTAACATGGTAGTAGGTTATTTTGTTGTGGATCTCTGTGAGATCATCGTCCATTAGTTTGTTTACAACATCAATAAGCTTTTAATGTAGATTATATTTTTTCAATAGTTGTCAATGAAGGTTTTGATAAGTGAAGCATGTTAGTTCAGAAGTTTTTGGCACAATGAATTCAGGATCTGTTTGGTTAGATGCAATTCAAGAACAAAAGTGATATTTTGCCCGCGGTTTGTAACCGCGGGCGTGACCGCCGGCCGACGTGGCGGCCGGCCATTGGCCCCCCCTGCCATCTCCGGGTCCCACCTGGACCAGGGGGCCAATGGCCGGCCGCCACGTCGGCCGGCGGTCACGCCCGCGGTTACAAACCGCGGGCAACGTAGCAGCTCCGATTCAAGAAAGTCTTGAATGAAAGCTGGCTGGTTACTCTTGTTACAATGCCTCATTGATTTCCCAATGTATTTTAAGTTGATTGGCCAAAAGAGTCCGAGCTAGTGCTGGTCCTGTGTCTAACTTATTGCTCTTTGAGTTACTTATATTGAAGAGGATCGGTGGAAGAGAACTATAAACAGGCTCATTAAAATTTGATGTAGTTACAGATAACCAGTCAACATTCTTTGGTACGAGCTATAGCCGATGATAGGACATTGCCTGTATTACTTAGACTAGACGAATATCTATGACTATAAGAAGCCACCTTCGGAGCACCTACGCTCCAACATCTTTGTTGTGTCAGTTTCAGACATGTACAACATTTGATTCATTATCTGCACAACCATGTCAGTGTCAGACATCTACAACATGTGTCAGTGTCAGACATTGTCAGTATCAGAATACACAGGATAGATAAAATGACAGGAGTAAAGAGTTATGATAGAACTCTGTCCAGCATTTGATTTATTATGTGCATCATTTTAGGCATTTGATTTATTGTGAGCATCATTTTAGAGGATGGTGTTGGTACATAGTTCTAATAATTAATGTTCTTGTCAACTTACTGCAGAACCATAATGTGCAAATATCCTGTTATGTTTACTTACTTTTTTCTGGTAGGTTTATATTTATTTTGTTAAATTTCAAAAATTGACAGAAATGGAAAATTTTGCAGCACACTAAATAACCTAAGAGAAAAAAAGACTATATAGAAGAAAAGGAAAAAAAACCAAGAGAAGCGGCTGCCCACCCTCGGTTTGTGGTGGGTCCTCCCTATAAGGATTGATGTGTTCGATATTGTTTGCTCAATGGTGGATCCGTGCTCTTTTGCAGCAGGGGGGCCAAAAACATTCTCATAAAAATTGAGTTATAGGATGCCGCATGTAACAATCTTTGTAAGATGTCTACTATAACATTTAAGTTTATTAGCTAGTGTGGTTCCTGAGGCTTATTTAATTCCAGATTAAGCTTGTTTATGAGATCCTGAGTCTCATTTTGTGAAGCAACCTAATAACCAAAATACCAAACAAAGGAGTCTGATGCTTAACTAAAATCCATATTCCATTCAATGTCTAAAAATATTGTCCAAAGGTGAAAACCAAATACATATGACAAGATCATTTGGTGTCATGGCAAAAAAGTTGGTGCAAACTAAATAGTAATACAATCATACAAACGAGTATGATTGCAGACTAGAGTAACCTTAAGCTCAAGCTTTTGTCCATTTACTACATGAACATTTTAACAAGTTGAGCCCTCAGTTAACACCCCAGTGTTAGCTAAGGCCTAGAAGAGAGAGCAAGGGGGCCATGGCCCCTCCTGGTGCTCCTCCCACTGCACTTGGGTTTGCTATATATAGTGTGTGTTTATCAGTATAGGTAAGACCTGGAACTACAATGGTAGTTTTGATATTAGTATCATTTGGATGCTATAATATAGTATAATATCTGCAAGTAATTATTGAAATGATAGTTATATTTGTTAACTTATTCTATTTCTTATTATGTTTGTATAACTATGTTGTGACTTGTGATGTTTATATGTGCATGATAAATTTGTGAATAGTCAGAAACAGGTATCTGTTTGTATTTCTTATGGGTACATTTGAAAGTTTATCTACGCGAAGTTATATGAAGCATTTTTCATAAGGCGCTTGGTCCATGTTTAATTATTGATTAGTGAGATACTTGCCCAAATAATAGCTATTAGGTGAGCTATTAGGTGGCCACTCGGGCCTCGTTTGGTTCGCGGAATCATGGAGTTGGGAAAGGAAAGTCATTACTTTCCTATGTTTGGGTGCCAAAGTAATTGAGGAGGAAAGGAAAGTGATTCCCAATGGAAGGAAAATTACGGAAGAAAATGATTCCATCCATCCAAGCAAGGAGTCACTTATCCACCTTGAAGTATTCACTTTCCTTTTCAATTTCCTTGACATTTCCAAACATCGGAAAAAAATGAATGGGAATTGTATTTTCCCAAAGGAAAGGAAATACGAAGGAATTGATTTCCTTTCCATTCCTTTCCGAGAACCAAACGAGGCCTTGGAATATTCAAGTTATGCCACCCGATTATTCAGATTAAGCGATCACCCTATTAATGCGATTAAGCGACCGATTACTTGGCTGATTAATCTCTTTTTTAGAAGACTGCATGCCATGCCTCGATTTCCGATAATTGAGTTCTATTGGGCGTGATGTCATACATGTCTAAATTGTACTTGTACAAGATATTTTAGATATAATAGTTCTAAATCAACATTTTAATAATTGCAGAATAAGCAGAAGATTGAATATATGAAGAATAACTTTATTTATCATTGAATAATCAAATTTTAGCAAAAAACTGATGTTCTTGCTTAACAAGCCAAAATATTTCCTTATAGGTTACAATCATGAAATAAATCAAATGACAAGTTTCCATACATCGTGTCCTTTATTAAAATAAAATAACACATTCTAGGAATTGAAGATGTGTTGAACTAAAAGATCAACTGCGTATGCCTCGGGGCCTTCGAAATGTTTTCCGAACTTGTAAGAATGCGGGTCAATACATGGGGATGCAGTGGTGAGTAGTAAGACCACGCCCACCTAAATCAAAATCGTAATCATGTGAAGTAACATTCTTATTTTATTTTATTTTTATTTATGAGATGTATATTATTATGTGGTCTTTCAATTCTTTCTATGCTCTGTTCATATCATTTCCGTTCTTTTCATTCAACTAAGGTAACACAATCATTTGTACTTGGAAGTAACATGAAATATATAAGGTAAAAGACATAATTTATACAATTCTTACCCACGCCACTTTACTACAAAATACGGGGTTAGGCTGTACTGCACATAAAAAGTCATTGTTAGCGATGCATCCTGTCTATATGACGGTAAGCGGCGTATCTCACTAATTCATGCTACGTCAATGGTATTACGTCGTCCCTTCTAATGCCATCTGGTTAGCCCCACTAGAGATCTCGTAATACCCCTGTATATCACTATATCCACCTTGCACGAACATATCATTCCCCTTAGGTTGATACTAATTTGGTGTCTGGTCACTGATCGAGGAATAAAACCTTGTGCATAAGGGTTCAATGACCATGCAAAATACAACTATCTTATAAAAATACAGAATGTATAATGGAATAGAAAAGTCATAAGAACAACATTTCCATCCATTGTTCCACTATTTCCACATTTTCTTGAGCCACCATTCGTACACAAAATTCCCCTCCATGGTCATCTCAAACTGTGACACAACGGTCCCAATAATTCCACAATAGTATTATCGACAACTAAGGCTCAGAATAATACATAAATTTGTCATTGTTGTAGAGTATACATTCCTTTCTTGAAACCATCATAATGAAATAGCAATTCTTTTAATTTACTCTCTAATTCTCTTTTAACAACATACAATTTAACCGGTCATTATAGCCTTAATACTGGAAGAGAATTAGTGGAAGATAACTACATATGCTGGCTCATTAAAATTTTAATGTAGGTACAGATATCAGTCAACATATTTTTTGGTTTCAGTAGTACGAGCTGTAGCCAACCATAGGACATTGCTTGTATTACTGAGATGAATATGTATGACTATAAGCAACCACTTACGAAGCACCGACACTCCAACATCTGTGTTGTGTCAATGTCTGTCATAAAGACGTTTTCTTAGTGACACCAGACACACCAAAGGCTGAGTAGTGCCCGTTCCACGTTCCCGCATCCTATTGTGTTGTATTTGTGTCTCTGTAACATAGGCAGCTAATTGAAACAGAGAGGTGTAAGAAAAGATAGAATACAGGACAATTAATTGGTAGGAGTAAAGAGTATGATATAACTGTCTTTCTAGCATTTGATTCACTATCTGCATCATTTTAGAGGAAGGTACATAGTTCTAGTGCAATGTCTATTTTTTATTTCTGTAGTAAGGATGATAATTCTGAACTCACATACAACTTGTTTCGGATCAATATTTGTTTATGTTGCAATTCGGTTAAGTTAGACTACTTCCAGCTTTGTTCATACTTTGGCCCTAGATAGTGTATTTGGATCCTTGTTAGCAATCACCCAAATAAAACTCGTATTATATGTGAATTTTTTTGTATCTTTCAGAAATGTATAATACTTGCGTACTTTTGAAAGATTATAATCAGTATGTAAATTTTAAAAATGCAACGTTTTAAACGTGTTCCGTACAAATTTGATAACATGTTTAAGAATGTGAAGTTTCTAACCTCAATATTTTCATTTGTCGAATATTTGACCCTTTTTTTTAACGTATTTTATTTGCACTGTGCCGCTTTATACTCGTATTTTAGCCGTCCCAAATTTTTTCCATTTGCCGAATTGCTAACAAGGATTTGGATCAGTTGACCTTCTCTGTAAAGATGATTTCTTATTGCTAGAGGAAGTAAGAAACTGATGCAGGAGCGCAACCGGTCAATTTGACCAATTGGTTGACCTGTCCAATCTGTTTCAAGGGAGTCCGTATATTACCAAATTTGAGACAATTTTACAGGTCGTTTTTAGGATTAGTCAAGGATTTGTGTTTTGTAATTTATGCGTGTAATAAATCTAGCAAATCCGGTCGAATCTTTGACCTTGATTTGACTAAGAGGTTTCAATGTCTTAGGATTTGATTTAGTAGACTTTTATTTAGGATTAGGATTAGATTTCTTCTTCTCCAAGTTTTGTTAAGCCTATATAATGATTTTGTTGTACTAGTTTGAATTAACTTTAATACGACAACTTTTTAATTAAGATTTATCTCTAAGTTACTGGTGGATTCCAGTCTCGTGGATTTGAGAAAGTTCGTGGGATTCAATCACCTGTAACGTTTGTTTTAGAGGCATTGGTTATCCTCGCCTCGCTTTGGTATCGTACCACCCTCCGACCCTCCGATGACACATTTTCATGAGCTATCATCGAAAAATTTGCTTGCACCAAGCTACTTTTTACCGTAGGAAGATGCCTATACTATTTTTCGTACATGAGAAACTTTTGATTAAGTAAATCAACTAGGTGCAATGTCAATTTGAGGTTCAATTCTCTTTCATTTTCTTATCTTCTGATGGTGGTTGTGTCTGTATGTGTTGTTAGGAAGGAAACTCTTGGTTATTTTAACTTGGTATGAACAAACATAAGTATATACTTATATAGTTGGTGGTACTGAGGATAAGCGAATACTTGAACTTATATATATTTTTTTACAATGTTGGACAGTGAGGAGCAAATGAACCAGCAATAGGATTGAGCTGCAACATTCTTTATCTTTAAAACATGGGATGCAAGTATGGACATGGATATAGTTCCACATACATATACACATGTATCTAAACATGCACGCACATACGCACGCATATTTAGCTAAGAGGGAAAGATATCCTTCACCTTGAATGGTTTAACGTATAAGTAGGTAACAATTGACTGGTGCATCCATAGAACTTTTCTGAGTAACAAAAGCCATCTTAGGACTTGAATCTATGTCACTATATACTTAAAATGTCACACTGCTTTATATTTAATGAAGTATTATTTTAGTGGATTGTTGTCTCCTTGGTCATATTTCTTTATTCCTTTTTTCCCTCCAGGCAGGATTTACTCTGCAAAAACTGCAAGCGGCCAGGACATTTTGCGAGAGACTGTTCAAATGTGGCTGTCTGTAACAACTGTGGACTTCCAGGGTAAAATAATTTATTTCACATGTTAATAATTAAGCTAGCTCAATTTGAGTGAGTTTACATCACTTACAGTTTTACTTACCAACCACCACCACAACTATTGTTTGGCCTATCCTGGCAGTGACTGCTCATAAACTGGGTAGACTTTCTCTCCTGAATCCTTGTTGCCCATTTGGCAACCGGAAACTAAGAAGGAAAGTAGACAACTAAAGTGTTCTTAGTTTCCGTCCGGGCTGTTATTTGTCTATTAGAAACTTATTTGTGAAACTCTATTGTCACATCATAAAGGGAAAATGGACCCCATTTTAGTTTTCATTCAAAAGAATGGGAAGTCACAGATAGTAGAGGGAACTCTTCCAGTACTCTCTCTCTCTCTCTCTGTATGTGTGTGCTAGACACTATACTTTTCAGTGACATGTCATACTTTCTTTATTGTAGTTTTAAGCAAACAAACAGTCATTTTTTGTTTGAAAACCTACATTCTATGGTTTCTAGAAACTCCAAAGAAATTATCTTTCTAAATTTCAAATAGTTTTCGGTTGCCAAATGAGCCATAATGTCAAAGTCTTACCATTTAGTGTTACTTTACAAGTTTGCTTTTTGTTGGTTTCTTTTACCCAGACAGTTCAGCCAATTTATCAGAGATATTCAGAATCAAATGGATTCTGAGATGCTGATCGTCTATAACAAATTTACCTACACTGGCTAGATAATTGAAGCCTGGATTCATGCTAGATAATTGAAGCCTGGATTTTTGCTCTTCGATTTGTGGTTATGACCCTGTGCAATGCTCTGTTTATTTCCCCCTCCCCCCTCTTTTCAATGTAGGCACATTGCAGCAGAGTGCACTGCTAAGACCCTGTGCTGGAACTGTAAAGAGCCTGGACACATGGCTAGTGAATGCAGTAATGAGGCGGTCTGCCACAATTGTAATAAAACAGGCCATTTGGCCCGTGACTGTTCTGAAAGTGGCCTGTCTAACTATGACACCAGGCTCTGCAACAACTGCCACAGGCCAGGCCACATCGCTGCCGACTGCACCAACGACAAGACATGTAACAACTGCCGCAAACCGGGTCACCTTGCTCGTGAGTGTCCTAATGATCCTGTCTGCAATCTCTGTAATGTTTCCGGCCACGTAGCTCGCCAGTGCCCCAAGTCTAGCTTGGCGTCGGAGATTCACGGTGGTCCCTTTCGCGACATCATATGCCGCGCCTGCAACCAGCCAGGCCACATCAGCCGCGACTGCATGGCGATTGTCGTCTGCAACACTTGTGGTGGGCGTGGCCACATGTCGTATGAGTGCCCCTCTGGCAGGATGCTGGACCGTGGAATGTACCGCAGGTATTGATGGGCTCGTGTCTGGGCTGCGGCACCCTTTTGAAAGTTAGCTGGGAGATGACCTTTGATTCTTAGTTTTGGATCCACAATACTCAATAGATTACAGTTGCTTCAGCTAATTTTGACTGCTGTATACTTGCTGCATACAGTCTTCATTTATATGCTTCTGTTAAGGTACTGCCAATTTAGGATTTGGAATGGTAACTTACTACATTGCATAAAGCAGAACTGGTTTGCAATTTGGTGATTTTGACGATCAACATTGAAGGGTGAAATCTCATCCAGTTAGCCTTCAGCAGCTAAAAATACTTATTTAAATCGCATTCGGATGTAACTTCGATTTGAATGTTTGTTCAGTTGATTTGCTATTGCTCAGGTAGGCTTTGTATTCTCGCATTCTTCACTTTCTTCAGAATCCTTGCCATGAAGAAAGTATGATCTGTACAAATTATCGGTACTCAATGCAGTGAGTTAGCAGTCATCGAGCAGGAGAGTCGCTACCCGAACTTCTAGTTGATTTCCAATATGATGGATTTATAGTATCTGGTTCAATTGAATTGATTTCCAATATGATAGATTTCTAGTATCTGGTTCAATTTCCAGTATGATGGATTTCTAGTATCTGGTTCAATTGAATTGATTCCAATATGATAGATTTATAGTATCTGGTCCAATTGAAGGTGTAAAGGGATCGATTCAAACAGAAAGTGGAACCCTTTTATGTTGTTGCCTTTGTCATTTTTTATTGACTAATTGATCTTCATTGATGATTAGGATCAATGTTTGTTGATTATTAGAATCAAATTAGGCCCAAGCAGAAAGGACTTTTATCAGGCTCGAATGATCATACATTGGCAATATGGTATTCCATCATAATGGGAAGGTATGCCGAAGATGGAGATACAGTGGTCTGGTCGTATTACCCATGGTGATCATAAAAAGTTTGAAGAAGATTTTGTCATGATTTATTCTGTTTGCACTACAACTTACCCTTGGGCCTGATTTTGGTTTGGTTCGCGGGAAGGAAAGAAAAGAAAAGAAAATTAATTATTTGTTCTTTTTGTTTGGAAAATTATAATTTTTATTAAAAGAATTTGAAAATGTTAAAAAAATTGGAAGAAAAAGTGAACTATTGATGGTGGATAATAAATTCACGAACCATTTTCTTTGGCATCAAAATACAAACATTTTCTTTGGCATTAAAATACATGAGTTTTTTTTTTTTTTTCTTTTTTCCAAGGGATGAGTTTCCTTCTCCAAAATCTGCAAAACAAACGTGGTCTTATGTGATACATGCACGTGGCAGTTGGTGGGAGATTTGAATTTTCTTATATATTTTTAGAAACTCAATTTGCTTTCATGTAGTTTCCTTCGAAGCATCAAATTCATGGGCGAATCACACTTGCTTGATGTGCCATTTGATATTTTTAGTAACTCAATTTGCTTTCACTGTAGTTTCCTTCAAAGCATCAAATTTTTAGGTGAATCACACTTGATTGATGTGCCAATTGAGGCATTTTGATTGAACTAGGACTTCACCTAAGAGTGATACCAGAAGACAAGAATACAACATACTCTATAGTATAATTGCCATATTTAAAATCTTTGATTCTGACGTTTTAGTAAAAAAAGTCATCAAATTTAATAGTATCAGAGAAGTGTCGATTTTTTTGATAATCTTTACTAACTTAGAAGCGTAGAAAGATAAAAAAAATTATGATATTTTCTGATAAAAGTATTGTGCCTTTAGTAAAAAAAAAAAATACTTTCTGTAATCAAGGACTAAGTGTCGCTATCGTTTTTCTATTGAAGTATATTTCTATTAAGAGTCCAACTAAAAAAAAATTTAAATTGAAATTTACAATGTGGTTATGATACGTGATATTATTTTTTTATTTAAGTTTTTGATTTTTTCTGTTTAGAATCTTGAAAAAAATTAAAAAATTACATATATGTAATTTAATGGTTATTAATGATCGAGTTTTTAAATTTAAGTTGGATTTTTGTTTTATTAATTAACCCAAGAGTCCTGTAGCAAAAAAAAAAAAAAAAAAAAAAACCCAGTAAATTCTGTCATCTACCATTTTACAACAGTTATCTATTTTATGTTTAGCCACAGGCCCACAGCCACTGCACGGTCGTTAAGCAAAGCACGTGATCATAGTCCAGGCTTATTTTGTCAACGACGCCAATCAAGCATATCATGACGTGGTGGTCCCCACGACAACCCCCACTACAAACTGGAATCCCATAAATACCCACACAAACCCGCACGAATTCCCACCCAAGTGCAAAATCCTCTCCTCGAAATAAACAGCAACCAGCATGCCTATTATCGTCATTAAAGACCATCCCTCATCAATCCGCATTTATCCACGAGAAGGTTTGCCACGTGGAACCTGTCCAATGTATAAAACGAACGGCTTCGCCAGACGCATTCCTCCCATTCGAGCTTCCATTCGGTGGATTTTCATTCTCCATCACTTTTTCCTCTCCAATCTCTAGAGCTCAGGGTTACCATTTCTGGAAAATTAGGGTTAGGGTTAGGGTTCGTGTTCTGTTTCGTCGTCCCCAACCCTCAAATGCGAATTCTCCGCGCCACTGGGGAGAATGCAGAGAGTTTCTTCCTCGTCGCGGAGATCCGCGTACCTAACCGCCCTCACGCAGGAGATCGAGAGGAAGCTCCAAAAGGTCAGATCCCGATCTCTCTCTCTCTCTCTCTCCGATTTGATTCGATTTCTTTTCTGGTAATTTTTGACGTGGAACCCTAAGAATTCGGAGTACTGGATTGGTGCTTTTGTTGTGATCGCAGGCGCTGAGCTCCCAGTCGCAAAGATTTGATCTATTGCAGCAGTTGTTTGCCGATATTGCGCTAGAGGTCGACGATCGAGCTCGAGGTATTGGCTGCTGCTGCTGCTTTTTTTTTGGGGGGGGAAGGGGTTTCTATTTGTTGTCGATTGCGATTGTACGGAGAATCTATTACCTAGTGCTATTTCAAGAGACGCACGTGACACGGCACAATATGGACACGGCTACTCGCAAATGGGACACATTTTGTCTTGTCCTATTATATATTTGAAACGTCCCAGCCGACTCCCCGAAATTTAGGATAAAGGCTCTGTTATATCTGTTTAATTTAGGCCTTAAATCGGTATCCAAGTAATGCTGATCCTTGAGCAACTTTGACACACACAACTTCTTTATAGTTCTTTTACTTCACATTACCCGATCTTCGGCACAAATATTGACTCGTGGGAAGTATATGAACTTCAGAGGAGATGTAGGTTTATTCAAGTGTTCTGGTACTGAAGGAGAAATTTGCATTATTTCAATGAAATTTTGTTCTCCGACTCATTTATCTCACTCAAACACAAGCTTCTACCTTCAACGGTTGGGACCTAGGAAGATTGGGGCCGTTTCTCTGTCATGCCGAACTACACTAAGGCATGCCTAAGTTGTTGTTTGGCTCTGTTTCTCTATGCCTCTGTCAAACTGTTGATGTTATGTCCTGTTTGTCCTTGTGAAATATAGATTGTGACTAAATTTATCCATTAAAACCTAATGAATGGGGTGGAGATGCTTTAAAGTGCTTTTTGAGCCAGGTAAAATATGAGTGAGAATAGTATTGTTCTACTATTACGTGTTTGCTAAATCGACTCTGTAGATCCGGTATATTGTAAAACCAAATAGGAATTCAGTTTTGAAACTTACAAACTTAGCGCTGACGTTAGACTAAGCAGTTGGCTCTTAAGCAAAGTGTGCGCATATTTGTCATAGTTCTTTTGTAACTTATCTTATCCGGAAGAAATGTTAGTTTATGATCAAAGAATTATGTTTCTATTGATATAAGAAGTGTTTGATGTTTTGAAAGACCACCGAGTTACTGGGCAAGTTTGTTCAAGTTTTAGAAACAAATTCGGGATTAAGGATGGTAGAAACAAAGGAGACGACAGAAGGCAACTGTAAATTGTTTTATTTAAGATTCACACATCTAGAGGAGAGAAGTTATCGAGGTTCAAATTTTCTTAATGATAACCGCCTAAATGTGCTGGAACAACCGGCTTTGGTGTAATAGGCTAAAAGAGAGAAGTATGGGAGATGAGAAGGTGTTCCTCTTGTCAGCCTCGAGGCGGGAGTTGTCTACATAACTTTAAGAGGGAAAGGAGAAGTGACGGTCCACGGAGGAATAGTTTAGTTCTTCCTCAAGCATAGGTTTTGGTAATCTGAAGCCTAAATGTCTATGTTTTGAAGTGCATCACAGCAAATATTTTAATGACCTATCTTTTTAAAAATATTGGCATAAACTGTATTGAATAATCTTCCATTGTTTCAATCTCCTAACATATTGTCTTTGTACACTGATATACTGTAGAAGTACCAATAATCTTGTAGGTAACTGGTCCATCATATCACCTATGCAAAAAGACTATAATGTGCCATATGAAAATGTGCTGTGTGGCATCACATTCCAACAGGAAATTATGATGTTGAGTCGGGGCCTCGGTATTGCAAACAATCCTCTGTTCTTGGTGAAATGTTGTATGACTGTGCCATACTGTTACTGACTTGCTTGTTTTAATACACAATGAAAAGTAAGTATATAAATTGGCATCAATTAATAGTTTGAAATCATATATTCATAAATTCTTTCTACTGGTTTATATTGTTTAAGAACTCGTTTGTTGTACTTTTGTTGTATGTGATCCTTGTTTCTTGTGAATTCTAATATATCCATAATGTACGTAAAACAGAAATAATTCTCAGCAAGGATGAAGATGGTGTCACTGCAGCAGATGATGGAATTGAAAACCGCATCTGCTTTTATGATGTTCTTGCCAATCACTATGTCAAAGTTCCCGAAAATGGAAATCACATTCTTGAGTTAATTGTGCAGCTCTGGAGCCAGTCTTTCGTCTCACATATATTTGCCCTTCTCTTCCATAAATGGGTATGGCATTACTGCAAATATTTATATGCTGTATTATATATATTCTTGAAGAGAAACCTTGCATGAATTGTCAGTTGCCATTATTGTGTTAGCAGTTTAGTTCCATTATTAAACCTGTATGTTTCAATCTAGTATTTAATTGTTTCCATGTGCATTTATTTGTTCGACTTTGTTACCTTTTAAATTTGTCACTTTAGTTGGCATTTTATGCTGTCCTGTTAACATGTTAGGATGGGTTTGGGATTCTCTCCAATGTTCTTCTTAGGCCAACTAATCTATTTTTTGATATGATTAATTGACAGCTTAATTTCAGAAGAAAACTACCAGCTCATTGAAACATCTCCGTTGATTATAGATTTATAGTGTTAACTATTTGTTTTATGTTCTCATATATCATTTAGTTCTTTCTACTGAGACGGTTAGAGCCTCTGTTTTCTTCTTTCAACTACCTCAAGATTTGCTCACTCAATCTAGTCAGATGGCATATGCTGTATTTACGTCTACAAACAATACCACGCAACAAGAAAGACATTATCTCAAACTTTGGGGATTGTCTACATGAATTATCTCCCATTCAGCTCTGCTAATGCCTTTCTTCTCTAACACTGCAAATTAGATATCCTTTCTTATAACGTCAATCCTTTTCCAAAATTTATTGGAAGCAAATAGTTGCTTCTTGTTTTCTTTCTTTTTTTATGTCTAGACTCAGTAGATAGCTTACGTGATACATGAATACCTCTTTGCAGTTATTTGAAGTTCCCCTTGAAAATTCAGAAGCCCTTTTGCGTTATGGATCTGCTCTTGTTCAAGGTGCTACCAATGTTTTCTGGTAAGATTGTGGCAATTATTTAGGTTAGTCGTTGATAGTTCTTGATTGATAATCAAATCTCTATGACATCAACCCGGCACAAATGGGCCTATTATTAAGAATCTTGTATCTTTCGTCTTATCTAACAATTGTATATAGTGTTATTCTGAAGAATAGTTATTAACTGAGAGTGCTGTTTCGACTTACAAGGATTCAAGTTTATGATTGATGATTAGCTGTCTTAAGAAAAAGGCTCTACTTGCAAATGAAAGCCTCCGGAAGGATCTGCCCTTTCCTTTTTCTTTTGACATGGTAGACAAGACTACTTGGATGTTCCATAGTAAAGGTTCAAAGGAGTAATTGATCTTAAAGGTAAAGAGTTGATGGTATATTCAGTAATTGTTGGTTGGTTTTTGTTGTCTCGGAAATAGTACTGGTCATTTCGGCCGATATATGGGTTTGAGGTCTAAACCGACATATACCGTATATATTGTTTGTGTTGATGACATCGTGATTACGGGAATAACAGTCAAGGTATTGTCGAGCTAAAAAAGTTTCTGGACGAACAGTTTCAGACTAAAGATGTGGGGGCATTGAAGTACTTCATGGGCATTGAAGTACCGTCTCAGAGGAAGTATGTTCTTCTTGATATAATAACTGAAGAAGGAACAATGCAAACTAAGGGAGCAACTTCACCCATGGGTCCAAGAGTAAAGTTACTTTCCGATGTGGGGCTCATTATATTTCTACATGGTATTAGAGCCAAAACTCTAACCCTACCCGCTTCTCTCCTCTCTCTCTCTCTCTCTCTCAACCCTAGCCTAGCTGCTCTCGGCACCCCCAACCCCTCATGTTCCCCTTACCCGACCCTCCATCTCCGCTGGCCCCTGATGGTCCCGCTCGTCTGCTGTCCGTTGCTCCTAGCTACCCTCCCCCCTGTCTGCTGCCCCCCCCCCCCCCCGCTCACAGCCTCACCCCTGTCCGCCCCTGCTCTCAGTCGCCCCCTGCTGTCACTTCTCCAAAACCCTTATCGTCCCCTGCCGGCACAACTCCCAAAATCCTAACCGCCAAACCCTCAAAACCCTAGCTGCTAAATAAATAAATAAAATAAAGTGTCATAAGTGAAAGGCACTCTATACTCTGAACAATTACCTCATGTTTTGTTTGGTCGATTTTTACATGTAGTTAATCTGTTTGGTATGTCCTAATCGAAGAAGGATCATTCAGTGTTTTACTGACGAACATTAGTCGAATGGATACTACTTTGGGTATATGTTATGACATCATGATTATGGGGGATAACATTCAAGGTATTTTGCCGAGCTGAAAAAGTTTTCGGGCAAACAGTTTCAGACCAAAAATATGTGAGCATTGAAGTACATCTTGGACATCGAAGCCGTCCGTCCGTAAGGGTGCCCTCCCCTATTGAGCTAATCTCTCCGTCCCATGGTCCGCGAACATCGGCTTCGTTAGAACATGAATCACCAGATATGTCCAAAATCGTAGAGCCGGTTTTGTCATCAGAGTCCTTCGGCTCCACAGATTCGCCATCGCCTGTAAAATTGACTCGCCCTCGTCGTGGATGTCATGACCATCCTTTGTGTGTTGACAACTAAAAAGGGCTCGCGAGTCACACTCAGTCCTTGGTGGCTACTATTGATGAGATTCAGATCCCACAATCTGCCGAGGGACTCCAATATCCCCTACCGTCGCTCGCCTCACTTCGCTCGCCTCGCTCTCTCCACTCCAATTCTCGTCAGTGACGACGAGGCGCGTTAGCGAGGCACGTAGCGTCGAGGAGAGTACGAGGAGGATGATACTGCTGACGAGGATTGGAATAGGTCACATAGTGGGTGGTCTTCCTATTATATTAATGAGTAGGTTATCCGGGAAATTCTATTCCGGGCTGGAAAGACTCGGTTGGGAAGGTAGGCAGTTCACTTCCGGTACAGAGAAGAAGTCCGATCCAAGATGGGTATCAAAGCCGTCAGTCCGTAAGGGTGCCCTCCCCTATTGAGCTAGTCTCACCGTCCCACGGTCCGCGAACATCGGCTTCGTCATAACATGAATCACCAGACATGTCCAAAATTGTAGAGCCGGTTTTGTCATCAGAGTCCTTCGGCTCCACAGATTCACCACCGCCTGTTCTACCGACTCTCCCCCGTCGTGCATGTCATGACTACCTTTGTGTGTTGACAACTACAGAGGGCTTGCGAGTCACACGCAGTCCTTGGTGGCTACTATTGATGAGATTTAGATCCCACAATCTGCCAAGGGACTCCAATATCTTGGTTGGTGTCGCTATGGAAGAGAAGATGCGAGCGCTTCGGGAGAACCATAAATGAGACTTGATGAATTTGTCTTATGGTAAGAAGGCGGTAGATTGCAAATGGGTACTCACAATCAAGGTGAAATCAGATCACTCTTGATCGTCTGAAGACTCGTCTTGTGGCAAAAATGTATCGGATTTACGGCTTGGATTATTTTGAGACATTCTCCCCGGTTGTCCGGATGACCTCTGTACGATTTATTTTGTCGTTAGCCATCCGATATGAATGGTCCTTACTTCAGTTGGATGTAAAGAATGTCTTTCTCTATGGGTATCTTGACGATGATGTATATGTGATACAACTTTCTGGATTCGTTGCAAGGGAGGGTAAAGTGTGTCATCTGTGAAAGACACTCTATGGCCTCAAACAATCATCTCGTGTTTGGTTTGGTCGATTTTCATATATAGTTAATTTGATTGGTATGTGCCAATCGAAGAAAGATCATTCAACATTTTATCTGCGGGCATTAGTCGGACGGATACTACTTGGGGTTTATGTTGATGACTTCATGATTACGGGGGATGACAGTCAAGGTATTGCCGAGCTGAAAACGTTTTTGGGTGAACATTTTTGGACAAGGATATCAGAGTATTGAAGTACTTCTTGGGCATCAAAGTCACACGGGACGAGCAAGACATTGTACTGTCTCAGAGGAAGTATGTTCTTGATATACTAACTGAGGCATGAATGATGCAAACTAAGGGGCAACCTCACCCATGGATCCTGATGAGGTTCTACAGTTTGAGACTGATATCGGTCAGAAAAATCGCTTGATGATAACTTCAGATATATCATAATATCGAATATTAGAGGTGAATAACTTTTTTCTGGTTTGGGTCGGGTTGGGTCATATCCTATCGAACTTGAACCTAAAAAGCCTCTTAACCTAAGTGTCTCCCGCCACGACGAAATCTCTCTCTCTAGGTGTTGAGTCGCGAGGAATCCTCCCCTTCGCTCTGAGTCGAATACATTTTTATCTTGATACAAGGTTATTTACTATTACTAGTTTTTTTGTCTACTTGTAATTTTGTATTGTTAGTTTGCTTCAATGTTATTATGTTATGTTAGATTATTTTTGTTAGTTTCTTAATTTTAGACTTTTAGGGCATTAAGAACATTTAGTACATTTAGAAATGTAAATTCGATTGGACATTCAATATATATATATATATACACACACACGCAATATATATATATATATATATATATATATATATATATATTTTATATATATATATATATATATATATATATACACACACACACACACACGTAATAAATAATACATATTTATTGATATTCGACATTTAAATATCTCTAATATCTGATTTCTCGAAAGCTCCAAGTTTGACAAAGTTTTTTATGGCAAATTGTCGACATGATGTCAACCCTCCATATTGGTTCCAAATCCTAGCCAAGATGGATAACTATAAGCATGAGCGGATCATGTTGAGAGAGAGAGGAGAACAAAGATGCTAAATGAGAGACCGGTGAGGGACTGGTGACAGATAATAATGTAGGGAGTAGATTGGGATTTATGGTTTTTCCTAAAGGTTAGGAAGAGTGGAGATCAATAGAAAAGTTCAAATGTGTAATTGTTCGTGATGTAGAAAGGGGTGGACTATACCTTTCTTAAATGAGATCAACATTCTGTGTGCGCGCTAACCAAGGAAGTCATTATCAAATGTCGATGATGTTTCTTTAAGTCTCAATATGCTTGTTGCTGAGCACCAGCAAGTCTTATGATTTCCCTTGTAAGTACTGTTAAAATATGGAGGAAGACACTTTGGAAAAGTATGGATTTTTCTTTTCTTCAATCAATCGGTTTCAGATATGACATTAGTATTTCCATGGATGCAAATGTTAATTCTAGGTTGTAAAGTTTCAAACTATTGAGAAGAAGAAGAAATCTTATTGATTGTTGTATTTACAGTAGAACTAGAGGCATCAATCCTTATTTATAGGAAATCAAATAGTCAAAGGAGGTACTATGCTAATCAAAGGAGGTGCTAATAAGAGTTACTATTTGGCAAGCCATATGAAATCCTGATTTGAAGAGAAGGCGATCTTCATTTATTCTTGTTCTATACTCTTCCTCAAGCAAAGTATAGATATCCATCATGCTGAGCTTGCCGAGAAGACTGAAACCTAGGATCAGTCAAACTTTTACTGAATATGTCAACCTCTTTGATGTAATATAGATCAATCACAACCCTTTTGAATTCGGCTTACGAATAAAATGACGATCAATCTCAATTTGTTTCGTCCGATCATGTTGACTTGATCACTAGTTATGTTGATCGCCGTCTTGTTATCACAATATAAGCGAAAAGGTAATTCAGGGGAGAGATCTAACTCGAGCAACAACATGTTCAATTACATTCCTTTAACAATACTTTGGACGGGGGCTTTATATTCGACTTTGGCGCTCAATCTTGCACATACAATTTACTTCTTAGTATTCTTATTTAACAGACGAGCAATAGCCAGAAAGCCAGCAGTAGAGTGTCCCTCATCGATGAATCCATCCCAATCAACATCAGAATATTACTCAATACGAAGCTGAGTTTTTTTTTGTGAAAATAAGCCCCAGTTCTGGATGTGTCTTCAACTATAGAAGAATTCTTTCAACTGTCTGCAGATGAGTAGATGTAGATGAGCAGATGACGGAGCATACATAGACTCACAATCCCAATTGTGTAGGCTATGTCCGGCAGTGTAAGAGAGAGGTATATGATTTTTCTTACTAGTCTTTGATACTACCAACATCTGCTAATGGTTCTTCATCATAAAGGCTCAACTAGTGGTTTGGATGAGTTAGAGAGCTAGAGGGGGCTGCGGGACGAAAATCAAGTTTTCTTGTCTCCTTCTAATCAAGGGTATGCTTTTACTAACGGATAAAGATGGCTCCGCTAGACATGAATTTGCAACTTCGATATTGAGAAAGTATTTGAGGTTTCCGAAGTCCTTGATTTCAAACTCGGAGGTTGAGAATTTCTTCAATGATATAATTTCTATAGTGTTGTTACATGTGAGAATTATATCAATCTATATAGATGATCAAGAGAGGAATATATGCTTCCTCCTCTCTCCTTATAATAAAGTATTGTCTGTCAAAGACTTGTAACCAAAGCGAAGCGTGACTTGACACAACCAGGCAAACCAAGTGTGTGGGATTGCTTCAAACAATAGTGTTCTGCAAATTTTGCACAATTTATCATGAGTATCCAATTTCGGTGGAGGCTCCATGTGCACTTCTTCTTTGAGATCTCCATTCAAGATAACATCTCGATTCTCAACATCTAGTTGATGCAGATATCAAGAATAGTTTGTAGCCAAAGAAAAAAAAATCACCATGATAAGTTGAGCTTGGAAACTGGTGCAAATGTCTCAACATAATCAGCCCTACGGATTTGAGTAAATCCTTTTGCAACAAGGCGTGCTATAGATCTCTCAATGCTTCCATCTACTTTGTGTTTGTTGGTGTACAACGATCGGCACCCAACTGGTCTCTTTTTTGTGGGTAGATCAACCAATTTTCGTGTGTCATTCTTTTGAAGTGCTTCCATCTCATCATGCATTGTTCTTCTCTAATGTGGGCCTTAATCTCAAGAAACCCGGTAGGAATAGTAACATAGAAAAGAGTAGACAAGTATGCCAAACAAGGAAGAGAAATCCTGGAGTAGTCAATATGATTCTTAGTATGATGTGTAGGACAATAAGATGTAAATCTAGAAGGAGCACGGATAATACGAGGATTTTTCTCGAAGCAATCGTTAAATCTACATCATCATCAAGAAGAGGCGTAGTGGGATTACCCAACATGTTGTAGTCTCCTTGCGAAGCATTGGAGTGGTCTTAGTCATGTGTTGGCAGTTACATCTTCTTGCATGTCTACGTGGCATCATCGTTACCTGTGCTTGGAAGATCTTTTGTAGAACTCTCGATACAACAGTCCTTAAGTATGTCATCAATAACATGGACGAACTTAACTCTTGACTTTTTCGGGTAACCAAATAAGTTTAGAGAAAGACTCCAACTCGTGACCAAGGTTCTAAATGGCGGTAGGCGGGTGCGCGGCGGATAGAGTCCGCCTAGGCCGCCTAGGTGGTCGACACATTTTGAATATTTTTTATTATTTTACCATTGTTTTTGCATAATATGCATATTTTAAGGGTGTTCCATGCGTAATTAAGTTGTAGAACGAAGATTTATAAAGTTTTAGTTTTGTAAAGGTGAACCATAGGTCCATAATGCTTAAATTTTTTTTTTTTGGCCAAACTATCTTATTAGGTATTGATCCGCCTAGGCGTCCGCCTACGTCGCCTCACCTCCGCCTATGCCGCCAACCTCCGTTGGATGCATACTACACCGCCTACTGAAAAGCGGTGCATAGAGAGACCACCTGCCGCTGCGGTCTAGGCGGCCGCCATTTAGAACACTGCTCGTGACTAAAACTACTAGCGGAAATCGTTCCAAGTGACTAATAAGTTGATAAAAAAGATTAGCCTTTAGCTTCACGACCAGTCCTCTTCTTGTGTACGAAGATCCCGAAAAACACAATGAGTAGGAAAAAAAAGGTTAATGAACAATTCATTATTTTTTAATACTACTAGCTTAAAAGGAATTAGTAGAGAATTTATGAACATGCAATGCAAAACTTAACGCTAAACTATCTAGTTTATATCTCATTTTTCAGATATGGTAGAAAGCGAACATTAGCAAATTGTCTTTATCCTGACCATAAGAAAGATCATTTGATTAAAAAAATGTTGGAAGAACTAGTCATTTGATCACTAGCACCAGAATCGATAATCCAAACAGACTCAGAAGCAGGGCCGGCCCTGAGTTTATGGGGCCGTAGGCAAACCTTTTAAATGGGGCCCATATATAATATAAAAAATTAAAATAAAAGTAAAATGTAAAAATTTTACAACCAAGAATTGAACCTATGACCTCTAATGTGCAAGTTTAACATACTAGTTCTATTTTTAGATACAAGGTTATATATATATATATATATATATATATATATATATATATATATATATATATATTCCAGCACGTGCGGGCTCAGTTAAATCGTGTCTCTCCGCACACGATTTTTAGCCGATCGTCATGTCGTTTCGGACTCTTCGTGCGGATCTTGTCCGTACTGTTTTTTTCATCATCTTCCCACACGCACGTCTCGCGCTTCAGAGCCTCACGGGACGGCCGACGCCTTTCGACGCCGGCAACTCAACGCCTCGCTTCGTCCACGACGCCGAAGGCGCCCCCGACGTCTTCATGGCGCCTACGACAGCCGATGCCGTCCAGCCACCCGTTCTATGCGCATGACGCCCTTACGACGTCTTCTCGACGCCCATACGGCACTGCACGACGGGCCACGTGATCGGCCGTCGTTTATACCCCTCTTTTATATATTTTGTTTTTTGGGCTCCCATATTTCATGGGGCCCTGGGCAGGTCCGGCCCTGCTCAGAAGAAAGAGGGAACAATACGAGAACATGAGACGACATTGGAAGCCAAGACACCATCTATCTTCTGTAGGCACTTAGGAATATTCTCCGAAACACTTGGAGAGAAGAAGAGAGTGGTGGGGAAGAAATCTGTTATATTTTAAAATAGAGGCATAAAGTCTTATTTATAGAAAATGCAAGCAGTTAAAGTAGTGGCTAATAAGAGTTATTATTTAGCAAGCTATGTGGTACCCTAACTTGTAATCTTCTCTACACAGGTTAACCAGTTCGCCCTTCTAGATTGGAGGGGAAAATATATCCAAATATCCTGTGCTAGCAAAAAACCGGAACATTAGCTCTCAAATGATATACAATTGGTCTCCATTTGAACTTAATATCTGGTGCTTGCTAAATTCCGATGTAAATTGGAGAATATGGAAATACAGACCTTCAGGGAAGGCGACAACAACAAGAAATCCTTCATCCCAAATTTTTGTGGTCGGCTATTTGAATCTTTTTCATTCCATTCAGCTCTTTTAAGGGCCATTTCCATTGTAACATGATCCCTTCTTACAGACTCATGTGAATTCGTTTTACCTTCTCCTTGTTCAGGGCAAGAAAGGAGAAACGATAATTATTATAACAAATGCCAAATGATGGATGAATCTAGAACTCTTTTGGAAAACTAGCTCATAGTAATTTAGTTCGCTATGGAGGTTGTTTTCTTACCCATGATCTGAGGAGTCGGTTTTGACTACCCTCAAGTGAAACCTGGCAGAGGATCTGCAATCCAAACTGGACTCTAATGAAGTAGAGAACACTAGCTCCTGCTTTATTCACCCATGCGTGCTGTAACAAAATTCTTGCTCATTATATAATTAAACTTTGCAATCATTGAACAAGGGGTGATATCATGAAGTTGGGATTATTTAAAGGCTTTGTACTTCGTAATCCACTGCCTTCTGCATTTTACATAGTGTTGCATGAAACCTTTCATTAGTATACCCAGTGAACCACTTGCAAGAATAAATGTTTGTTTATGAGAGCTATGTTTAAATCAACAGTAAAGTTGCATCAGTATCTTCCCAAGCTTGCGTTGTGTCCAGTAGTCATTTTCTTACCGTGGTCTTCTGAAACTGCACCATGCTTAATTGCAGGATTGATATTCAGACAAATACAAGACGTTTTATATCCTTGTACAGGGTAAGAGCCTGAGATTGGTTTTCTGTTTTTTCCTTTTGGTCCTTTATGATGGCATTTCATTTATCCCCTCAGTATATGTTACATAATTATATATTCATTATGCGTGTTCTTTTTAATCAATCAGTATCTACTTGAGGAGGTTGCACTTGATCCTGCCCGTGTGGATAAAATTTCTTTGCAGGTATTATATACCTTGTTCAGCTTATCCAGTATCGTGTGTTCTTTAGAGTGCATAGAATTATTCTCTTTTATTGACATCTTATCTATCATTTTTTCCAGGCTCGTCGAGACCTTTTCTCTCTTCTTTCTCGGTTTCTATTCTTTTACAATTTAGGTGCATTTATACCTGTTTCCCATCATTATCCTTGCTTGTTTATACAATCTGTCAGATAATTTGAATTTTCTTCGCTTGTCCGAAATGCAGATCACATGCTTGAAAGTTTCTTGGAGCATTTTCCAAGTTACCCAAATTCTTTCCTGGTTGGGGGTCCCGCTGACATATTTGTGATCGAGTTATCAGATCAAGTACTTGCTTGAATATAGAACAGTTCACACACTTTTTTTCTGACAATCAGGCATGGTCTTAACATTCTGTTTTAACCCCTGTTATCTCAGCTTCAAAAGTTAAAAGTGGAGCCAGTCCTTTTACATTACCTATCCCATATGAGAGCCCTTCAAGGTAATTAATTACTATTTGGAGTTATACATTCCTTGTGCAAGGGAGAACATTTCTGTTGTGTTATTGTTATACATTCCTTATGCAAGTGAGAACATTTCTGTGGTGTTACTGTCAGTAATTAAGTTAATTCTTGGATGATACCTGCCATATCCAATGTTGTCCATCTATCATTATCATGTAGGTCTTGAGCTGAGGATGACCACGAGCACAAGATTAAAGACATGTCTTTACAGTTTCACTTCTCCTGGAGGACCTATGTATCCAACAAGAACTGTTCGCCATGCAGCCTGGGATACATTGGATTTCCTCTTCCCTGTAAGTGTGCTATGTCCTTCTTGTTCCCAAGAGCCTATGATAATTTGATGCAACTTTTACACTAGGAACTTCAGAATATATATATTTTTATAATATCATTATAGCTAATTCACTAGTGGCCATCATTCTTGGGGAAGTTTCTTAAAGCTTTCTCGTAATGGAGTTCCTCAATAACGATTAATAGTCATTTATTCATTTTGCTGGTACATGAACTTGAGTCTATATGATAGAAATGTTTGATTCGCTTCCCCAAGCTCCCAATTGAGTGCTAACTTCAGCCGGCAGGGCACCATATATGCATACTTGTTGAATTCTTCTTTAAGAAGAAATGTAAAAAAGAAAACGAAAATAGTACAGGGCAAGGTAAATGTCATTTATAGGGAAGAGAAATAACTTCAAACACACAAAAAGAGTAACAGAACAGGGGAAATGCAAAGACCAAGGCTCCTTTGTTACAAGCATCCAAGACTTCAAAAAATCCTTGTGGTGGCCTGTCGAACAGGGTCTTTTTCAACTCTTTGTTCGTGCGTGCGTGCGTGCAACAGGTTATTGCTTGACTTTTCTGTTATGGACAGATATTAAAATAACTGCATCTTGTCGACACAGGTTGGGCGACATCCACGTCATGTTATAAGCTTCTTCTTCCGGCTGCTTTATCCTTGGTATTGGCCGTCTTCGTGTTGGAATTTCGTTGTTACGTGCATCAAGGCGCTACTCTACTCCATACTTCGATTGATCTTTTCTAGTTGGGAGAGTATGACTAAATCAAAAAGGAATGCCTAAATGTAATTTAATAGTTGTTTTGTCGTGTATACAGAACCGAGATGCTCTCGTCATGTCTGCCATCTTGTTGTAAGATTAGAATCGAGTCTTTTGGGGTTGTTGCACATGGAATGTACAATAGGGAGTTTAATTGAGGTTGCTCCTCACTCACAGGCTCTCTTAATTCCAGACAGATGCCTGGCCTTAGTGGGTATTATGCATTTGAGTCTCAGTTGTTCCGAAAGAATATATTGGTCGTGCCCTAGTGGCATTATGCATTTTAATCTCGGTTGAATGAATATATTGGTGCCCTGTCTAACGTTGAGACTCAGCAGTAGTTGCTTCTTAGTGCTTCCCTTACTCCTGTATTACTTCAGTAGCACCAACTATGTATCCGGGTTGTGATATCTGCTGTAGCTTACTTTGTGTGAAGAGGTTCTGCATCCACTGGAGAGCCCATAAGCTAAATTTTGTTTGCTTTCCATAAGAATTTGTGAATCTTAAAATGAGCTTCGTGTTAACTGATAATTTCCAGTTCCACATGAAATCTATGAGGACTGCCTTGCCTTGAACTTTTGTGCTAACCACGCACACAAAATTGAAAAATAAGATCGTGGCAAGATACTACTGAAGGCCGCCTCTTATTGATATCGAATATGCAAAGGGATTGGACAAGGTGGTCATCCTTTTTTGTTTCTCTATTGTAGTTTAGAATGGTCTGGCATGAAAGACATTGATGAGCACCTTTTTTTTTTTTTTTTTTGGAGAGCCCGGAGAGAGTACCATGTATTTCTATATAAATATTTTTTTAAGAACTAAGGCCACCCCAATGGGGACAAATTTTTTCGACACTGTTGTGGCAGTACATTATTGGATGTCAAGAAAAATCTTAAAAGAGAAGAATTGATATCTAACAATGTATTGCACATCAGAGTAGGAATGTGTCAAGAAAAGTGTCCCCATGTCAATATTGTTTCTAAAAGAGTAATGCTATGGGAACACTTTTTTTGACACTTTATAGCCACAGTGTTGTGGCAGTACATTATTGGATGTCAAGAAAAGTCTTAAAAGGGAGGAAATAATTGATATCTAATAATGTATTGCCATATCAATGTGGCTATGGAATGTGTAAAAAAAAGTGTTCCCATGATATTATTGTTTCTAAAAGAGTAATGCTATGGGACACCTTTTTTTGACACACTTCATAGCGACACTGTTGTGGCAGTACATTATTGAATGTCAAGAAAAGTCTTAAAATGGAGGGATACTTGATATCCAATAATGTATTGCCACATCAGTGTGGATATGGAAGGTGTCAAAAAAAGTGTCCCCATAGAATTATTGTTTCTAAAAGAGTAATGTTATGAGGACATACATCCTATTTGTCTTTTACTTTGTGGAAATTTCTATCCTACTTGGTAGAGTTTCTATATAGAAATCGCACACACACAAAATACTCTCCAATGACTCCATTTCTATCATACATGGCAACAAATGAAAGGATCAATTTAATGATGTGGGATCTAATATTAATTGGTATGTGAGAGAGGAATATCTATGAGAGTTTCTACATGTAGAACTCATATAAATTTTTCATCCTACATCACCGTCACATAGGATAAAAAGTTGTTATAGAAATCTCTGTGAGATGTTATGTTTTCTTCTAAAATGGTTCTCTACCATAGAAATATGGAAGGTAGAAACCCCCATTAGAGATTAGCCTAATGATCAATGACAAATTTTGATTTATATCATTTGGTCTACCACACAAGATCATTATGAAGTCTTTACACATGCTTGGACTTGATACAAGGTTCATGAGGCGGTTGCCCCGGGTCCAAAATTTTAGTGGACACCAAACTTTTTTATACTACTTTAATGTATGCAAGCCCAATTTTGAACAGAAGTTCAGACTTGCTCTAATTCTTTGTTGTCCACGTAATTTTTGTTTATAAAAAATATATTTAAACGTCATATACTAGAATACCAAGAGAGAAGTCAATTAGTCAGACTATTTTTTTGTGTGTAGTAGCTATCAAAATCCTCTTCCGTCGTTATAACATTCTTTGACACTCAATATCCTTTACCCTTCCGTCGTTGTCAATCTCCTTTGTCAATTTATGTGTATGGGTATTTCATGGAGGTAATTGAACAACAGAACAAGTTATAATTTTATTCTTGAATTTTGATATCTAGGACTTCAGAGGAGAGAGAGAGAGAGAGAGAGAGAGAGAGAGAATCAAAAGTTCCGCGGAGGGAGGTCCGCCAAAGTCCGGCCCCCCTTGCACTATCGGATCGAGGGGCCGCGCGCACGTCCGCTCGATCAAACGGTCGAGGACGACGGGGCTCCCGTTTCGGACCATTGATTAACTGATTAAGTTGGATTCTAGAAATAGGATTGGGAGTTTTAGGACTAGTTTGCATTGTAGTCACATTTTCTTTTATTTGTTAGAATGTTCATTTTTTTCAAATGCTTACTTGGCTAGCGTATCAGGCAACCTGATTTCAATCTCGGAATGAATGACATATTTGAGAAAAAGTGCATTAAGAGTGGAAAATCGTTTAGCTTGTTCCCTGTGTTTGGCACCGAATGAAATTCCGGATGAAATATAACTACAATTCAAACCGATCCTTAGTAGGACCTCCATAGGTGAAATGTGACCTCCATAGGTGAAATGTGAACTCTTATCTATTGTCAAGCTTTAATTGTTATGTACTATTTACTTTCTTAGTTGTCTACAAAGTCTTCTTAAGGTCAAGTATCGCACAACCAATATTGAATCAACATAATACAAGTATAAAAGCAAGGTTTTTATTCCTCATATATTATTGCTTTTACAATAATTTGATTGTACCAAGCAAATAAAACATGCATGTGTGAAAAATGTTTGATTTAGACAATCTTAGGTGCTTTCAATGCTCTAACTTCGATCGGTAGACCTCTATGAAATTTAGCCTCTGGCCTGCACAAGATGGTCTAGTTCTGTGAACATCCAATCATATTTTGCGACAAAGTGATGAAGGGACACAACAATCTCCAACCTTGCAAAAGTCTCCCCAGGACATCGTGTTGTCCCTGCACCAAATGGAGTGAAGTTCTTAGATTTTTGCATGTCTGATTTCCTGTGAAAATTAGAAACAAATAAATCATAAAACTCGTTTTGATTTAATGATCATATATACTACAATTTCACGTGAGTTTAATATATATTTGTTATGGGCCTTATTGAAATATGGAAAGAAAAAAAAAAGGAGTCCATCTACAAGAGTCCAATTAGCAGACTACTCGGAACTAGAAAACCACTCGCCATAACATATACAGTCCATTTTTATTCATTCACCAAAACTTGTGTAGATGTTGATCATTCCATTCAAGATGAAAACCATGATGATTTTAGTTTCACACGTGACAATATTTGAGTAGGATGATGAACATCTCCATATACTACACCAGCTGGTTGGAGGTTATAAATATTTGAATAGAAATACAAAGACATGAATTATCCTTATCCACTTTTCTTTTACTAATATCTTTCGACATTTGCTGACCTACAAACATAAAAACTTATGAGAAATTAGGAATGGTATTTTACATGTTGATTGAGAAATTATGCACACACTATATAGTTGGACCAACGACCAGACCGATGCCACTTTTCAAGTTAACTTATAAACTATGCAGGGTCGGTCTTGGGGTAAGCCAGACAAGCCATCGGGCTTGAGCAACCCTCCGATTAGGGCAACCTCCTCCCCTCCTAGGCCTTTCATTCTCCAGCTCTCCGCCAAGCCTTTGCGGTCCACCCCAAGTCCTCATTGTCAGTTGAATTGGTAATCCTCCATCTCCATATTTTGAGACTCTACTAGAAAGGCCTCGAGACGACGTAGGTCATGAGTCAGGAGAGCAACTCGAAATCCAATCTCCACTATGCCGTCAGAACCGGAGACAACTGGCTTCTTAGCGTTTATCAAAATAGCTTTCAGCTTGTTGTATTCCCCCCCCCCCCCCCCCCCCCCCCCCCCCCCCCCCCCCCCCCCCCCCACCCCAGAGTCGAGTGGTACGGGACAATCAAATTTAGCTCCGACTAAGACAACCCAACCCGTCGGGCCAGCCCTGAAACTATGTAGGTTTAGTTGAGGATAATTGTAAATATAAATTAACCTGGTAACTGACTATGGTTGCTAAGAACTACTTTTGATGTTAACTTCTAAACTAGTTATAGGTTTAATTGAGGGATCATTATAAATTTAAGAAATAAATACCTTTAAGAAATAAATTTAAATAAACCTATTTGAATAGCATATAATAAGATGCTTTGTATAAGAATGACTCCAAAGCAAAAGGAGTTGGATGACACACACACACACACACACACACACACACACACATATATATATATATATATTATATATATATATATATATATATATATATATATATATATATATAATTTTTTTTGTATCGGATGTAATATTTGTAACATTTATTCTTGGGAGAGTCTCAAAGTAAGTCAATTTTTGTTTTGTGTTGTATATAGGCCACACAATTCCATACAGCTCTACAATCTTGAACTCATATCCTACATTACTACATTTGAACCTTTCAATTTTTGTTTTAATCCATAGAGATGGCTGGTGACACTATTAAAGCATTTAGGATTCTCGTATATTGAAGGGTCCAAACATACTGATGTAAGGTATGAGTTGAACCGCATGGAATTGTGTGACCTATATACGGCACAAAACAAGAATTGAGTTACTTTGAGACTCCCCCAAGAATTAATGTTACAAAAGTTACATCTGATACAAATAAATTAATGAAGGATTATAGTTGCACTGACATGTGGCTTCTTTGCAGCCAAAAATACAAAATGGAAATTTATGTTATAAAGGGATAAATACTACTTTTGGTCACCGAATAATTTTAAATGTTTAAGTTTTAGTCACTCTCCATATTTATTTTTGGTCATGGAGTGACTAAAAGTTGAACTTTTGAAACACTGAGTGGTATCAGGGCCGGAACTGAGATTCGTCCAGGACGATTGGGCCCGGTGCGAAAATTAAACGGAGGCCTATTCTCATATAAAAAATTCTAATAAAAAATTCAGAATTTAAATTGTCCAAAATTAACATCAATTAAGAAAAAAACATTCAACTACAATATCTTTCAATATTTGACTAAAGAAGATAAAATAAAGCAAAACAAACAAGCATCTTTTGCCATCGTTACATTATGAACGATCTTTTAGCATTCATAGCTACAAAATCCTTGATACGATAATTTTCGACGGACGTCACACTCGCGCGACAATTTTAATTCCATCAAGTTCCACACTCAGAAAATACCATATGCGTTTTCGATGCAAACAGTTCGAGTCGGGGTGGTCCGATTTGTTGGGACAACCCTTGTTCGACAAGTTTTTAGATAAAATTATAATTCTGGGAGGCCTACTTTGGCTAATAATTTATTCTTTTTATAGCTGAAATTAACCTACAAAATTTTAGAGGATTAGATTAGAGCTGTAGGAGATCGTATACAATTCTTTTGGGATTTCATTGAACGAATGTGGAGATCTGCTCGCACGAACTTTCTGTAAACACACGCTTATTCTGTGCAATAGTCTTCTTTGTGCATAGCCTTCTGACGGCGTATGATGAGCGGGCTCGTCGACGGCTTTAGGGCTTCTGGTGCTCGTGGGGTATTGGCGAAGCATCCTGAACTGGAAACGAGGTGGTTTGAGATCTATGGACGTTTTTTGAAGGAGTAGAGAGTTGGGATTTGTGGGCGTTTTTTGAAGGAAAGGAGAGAGGTTGCCAATAGAGTCAAGGATTCATAGAATTTTGTTTGAATCGTATGTCTTAGGATTTTCTATTAAGGCTTAGCATTTTTACTGATTTTGAATAGTATTGAAAGGGATTGAAAGAATCTTTGACTTAAATTCTTAATTGGAAACAGTGGAAGCCTCTATTAATTGATTCTTTTATTGGAAATAGATGTAGTCTTAGTTAATTGAGAAAATCCCCACTTGATTATCTTAGTATACATAAGAAAGGCCAATGAATTTATACATATACATTTTTAAATGACTTATTCATAATTTTTAAATTATGTATTCATAAGTTTGACATTTTTGGATTTTTATTATTATTTATCCATAAGTTAGTTTATAATACATAATACATATACATACAAAAAAAAATTTGGAGGTCTACGAATTCGAGAGGCCTAGTGCGGTCGCACCCATTGCACTCCCTCAAAACCGGCCCTGAGTGGTATTTACCCACTTATAAAGTATTAGAGTTGCTTGAACATATTTGTAATATTTAAATGTATTAAAGGCTATAATTGTCTTCTTTTGCACTTACAGTTTGTCACTTATAAAGAGAATCACTATATAGTGATGAACACTTTAAAGTACAAAAAATAAACACCTTAAATTGGTAAGTCCCGTAATTGTTTGAGTATTTTAAAGTGATATTCACTACTATATAGTATATAAAAATACCTCCTAAGTCCTTAAGAAAAGAATCAAGCTGAGCACCTGAAAATAATAGGTTTCTACTAGTAAGAAAAGCACACACTGTCACGACCAGTTCCCAGTTTTTCTAAATACGAGTCGGACATGTCCAGCCTACACTGTGTCAACAACAATAGTGAGATGTTCTAGGCTTCAATTAATTGTTAAAATGCTCAAATAATCTATTTGCTCATCACAGCTACTAATCACGTGCTAAAATAATATCACACAGTATCACACATTTCACTATATTCTTTTAGTAAAACTTATACAAGAGTATCCAGAGACATATCCGACAACTAAACTAAAATGAGATAATAAACATCCATCTTAAGAAACTATTTAATACAAAAAAGAATATTTGCCTCTGATCTTCTACAATCTTCTAGGAGTCGTCCAATCCAATCCTCATGCCCTGATCTAATATATCAACGATCTAGTCAGGAAAGGAGCAAAGTACAATCTATAACAGTAAAATAAATACAACATATGCACAAGTAAAGATGCAATGAAACATGACCAACTTGAATCACCTGAGATGCATAAACTAGTAAAACATGAAACAAGAAGATCATGACACGTGATTAGAAATACATACGAAAATGTGTGATCGACTGGATAAAGATCATAAATAAGAGCAAGTATATGGTACGGCTTAATCACACGTGCACATGTGTGCGATTAAGCTATCATCATGAATTCCTAAGTCGGGCTTTGGTCACATACCCGCAGTATTTTCCCTCCCCAGGTACTAGTAAAGAACAAGAGTATAAGAACCAGAAGTACATGACCAATCATGTAACAATGTATCCAACATGAAAATATAGCACCACATGAAGTAAATGTTGGCACATTTTATTTTGATAATATTAACATCATCTTCGTAGTTTAGTTTTCTGTGTTTTCAGATTTATATCTTCTTAAAAGCTCTACTACATAAAGTCTGTCCATTCAAGTTCTACTATCCATTGCCTTGAAGACTGAAGCAAAGACCGGCGCTCCTTGCATAGACGGCTTCCTACACTGCATAAGTTCGAGTCTGTACAAGGTCTAGGTATATCTGTAAACACTTAAGGTTGGATGACAAACTAAAAGCTTTAAGTCAAAAATCAATATCTTATAGAACGGCATACCGGCGGTATGCTCCGGCATACCGGCGGTATGCTCCGGCATACCGGCGGTATGCTCCGGCATACCGGCGGTATACCGTTTTATCGTCCACAAAACTTTCTGTGAGAAATGTCGGCATACCGGCGGTATACCGTTTTGTGGACCACCAAACGTTCTGTGACAAACATCAACATACCGACGGTATGCTCCGGCATACCGACGGTATACCGTTTTGTTTGCCTCAAAAACGTTCTGTGATAAACGTCGGAATACCGACGGTATACTCCGGTATACCGACGGTATACCATTTTGTGAGCCATAGAACTTTCTGTGACAAACTTCGGCATATCGACGGTATGCTCCGGCATACCGACGGTATACCGTTTTGTTTATTACGAAAAAGTTCTGTGACACACAACGGTATACTGACGGTATACCGCGGCATACCGACGGTATACCGGCTTACGAAATTTAATTTTTGAATGTCATAGACTGCATTAATGGCAACATTAAATGCTCTCAACGGATATTAATATGACCGTTACTGTTCGATCGGTATACCGAAGCTATGCCGGTGCATACCGACGGTATGCCGGTCTGGCTGTATTCAGGAGCATTAAATACCACCTACTCTTGGTTTTTCTATAAATGAAAGCCTTCTCTCTCTTGAAGCTCTCACCAACTCTTGCCATAAATTTTCCAAACTACCAAGAGCTCCACCATTAATACTCTAGCAAGCTTTTAATTGTCATCCTCTCCCAAAGTGCTAGAGTTATTAAGAGTTGTAATTTTCGATCTTCAAGTGTTAGAAGATCAACAAGTTCTCTTCTCATTTCTTTGAAGTTGGCGAGCCTTCGTACGTGTATTGAAGTGGCGAGTTCTTCGGATCCAAACTCGTGTTGAAGTTGGCGAGTTCTTCGGATCCAAACTCGTGTGTACTATTTTATTAAATAGTAGATTTAAGCCGGAGAGAGTTCCGGGACTGGATTGCCTCAAGCGAGGATATCAGGATACATCTTGTGTTTGATCTTCTTACTCTCTCTTTTTATTTGTCATATATTGCTTCTTGTGATCAAGTTATTTTTTATTTTCCTATTCATCCCCCCCTCTAGGGTTCTACAATTTGTATCATAGCTTTGTTCTCTTGATTTGGATTTACACCCTTTGAGTGATCCATGGCCACTAATCCTAGTATCAACACCTTCCACAATGAGGGACACTCCACAAATAGGCCTCCCCTATTTGATGGAACCAACTATAACTACTGGAAGATTAGGATGAACATTTATCTGAAGTCCATAGATTTTGATTTATGGGATTGTGTGATAAATGGTCTCCCTACTCCTTCCAGAGTTATTGAGGATGTTGCTGCTGACACCCTTAGGGACATACTTACTGAAAACACCAAGAAGCTTGCTAGTCGAGATGCCAAGGCTATGAACGCTCTTTATTGTGCTCTCGATAGTAGTGAATTCAATAGAATATCTACTTGTAAGACTTCCAATGAGATTTGGAAGTTACTTGAAGTCACACACGAGGGTACATCACAAGTAAAGGAATCCAAGATTAGTAGACTCACGCAAGAATATGAGTCCTTTAAGATGAAACATGATGAGTCTATTACTTGTATGTTTACTCGTTTTGGTGATATTATTAATCCTCTTTCTTCTCTTGGTAAGGAATATCATGCTCATAAAAAGATCAGAAAAATCCTTAGAGGATTGACAAAAGAATGGAGTCCTAAAGCTACCGCAATCATTGAGGGGAACGACCTGACAGTTATGAACCTTGAGACCCTCATGGGGAAGCTAATGACTCATGAACTCGATATGAAAGATCAAGAAGAATCTTCCATACAAGAGAAGGAGAAGGAGAAGGCCAAAGAGAAGGAGAAGTCTCTTGCTCTCAAAGTTACAAAGTCCTACTCCAAGTATAGCTCCGACGACAACGAGTCGGACGATGATGAAGAAATAGCTCTCACAGCTAAGCACTTCCGAAAGTTCCTCAAATTCAACAAAGCCAACCGCTTCAGACAAGACAATGAGAAAGATCCGGCATGCTATCAATGCAGAAGAACCGGACACATCAAGAGGGACTGTCCTATGATAAGAAAAGACTCAAGCAAGTACGAGAAGCCTAGCAAAGGAAGCTCGTCCTCCAAGAAATTTGCCAACACAAGCATTTGGTGTGAGAGTGACACAAGCGACTCCGACAACGACAAAGAGTGCAAACACAATGCCAACGTTTGTCTCATGGCAACCGATGAGGTGAAGAGTCCTTCTCATGCTAGAAGCAAGTGGATTTTCGATAGCAGTTGTTCACGGCACATGACCGAGGATGCTTCATTATTTACAACGCTATTGATGAAGAAGGAAGGACACGTCTCCTTTGGTAACAATCTTAAAGGTCACATTATAGGAAATGGTAATATCGGTTCCCCTCTGTCACCCTCATTTCCCGTATTTCCTGTATTTCGTATTTATACTCGTATCTGGATTTTGGCATGTATTTTTATTTTTCTCAACTTGTGAAATTTCGGTATTTCTCGTATTTTGGGTTTTGTCATGGCTCGGTTTTAATTGGTTTGGGTTGGTTTGGTTTGGTTTAATGTGTATTGGAACACCTTAGCCTATGCTCCACCCTCAACACACCACATCCCACCCTCTTTAAAACTCCACCAACCTTTTCTCTCTCCTCATAAACCTCCATTAATTTCCTCTTCTCCTTCCTCTCCACAACACCAACCCATAGGCAAGTGCACCTTGCCATCACATGAGAACCCCATTTTTATTTGTCTATTTGCTAGTTTAGGACATGGTGATCAACATTAGTGCTTGATATTTTGTGATTTGGAGTTTCCATTGCTCTAGATCTAGGTTTTAGCTATTTTCGGATTTTGGTGGTTTTGATCTATCAAACTTCTTTGTTTTCAAGTTTTGATGGTTCCATGTTGTAGAAAATTTTCTTCTACCCAATTTTGACCTTTGAAAAGTTGGATTTGGACTTGTTTTGACCAAGTTATGAACTTTTGAAGCTTTGGGTTTAACCATGGAGTTCTTGCTGGTTTGAAGAAGACAGTGAGCAGTGTGCAGAGCTTTTTAGCTTACGCCACTGAGCTGCACGCGCTCTTTAGCGCCGCGTACACAGACTTGGGTACGCTTCCTGTTGGAAGCGTGTCTCTTGCGTACGCAGACTTGGCTGTGCACAAAATCGCCCGTTGAGTAGGATTGTGGGACCGTAAAAATAGCGTCCCGATCAACGGTCTCAGAATCGGACCAAACTTGGCTCACAGGACCATAAAAATATTTTGAGTCTAATGGCGCAAGTTTCATCGCAATATGATGAGTGTGCACAAAGTTGTGACTTAATTTGCAAAAGGTCGATACGGGGTATCTCGACGGATACGCACTGATTTTGTCGCACACATGCAACAAAATCGGGTTCCGTCAGTTCTCACATTACCATGGCTAGGCTTTCCCCGGCATGGCTAGTACACTAGTCAAGGCTCACTGCTACATCTTCCGTGCAAAAATTCATGGTAGTCTGGTGCTCCAAAACTCAACAATGGCTAAGGTCATTTCTAAAAAAATCATAAATTGCATAAATTCATTTTTAAATCTAATAAAATAATAAAAATAATAATTAAAAAAATAGGGATTTTACACTTATCATTGGGGATCCTTTCTCCAGTGTTAGCACTAGATCCTCCACTCGTGATCTTTGTGCAAACGTGGCTTTTATCTCTCAAATAGAGCCTAAAAATGTTAATGATGCTTTTCTTGATGAATTTTGGATGATAGCGATGCAAGAAGAGCTAAATCAATTTGAGCGAAACAAGGTTTGGGAACTTGTCCCAAAACCTAGCAATCACCCCATTATTGGAACTAAATGGGTGTTTCGAAATAAACTTAATGAAGATGGGTTAGTGACTCGTAACAAAGCCTGATTGGTTGCTCAAGGCTATAACCAAGAGGAAGGCATTGACTACGACGAAACCTATGCTCCGGTTGCTCGTCTTGAATCCATTCGCATGCTATGTGCTTTTGCTTGCTTTAATGATTTTAAACTCTTTCAAATGGATGTTAAGAGTGCTTTTCTAAATGGTATTATTAAAGAGGAAGTTTATGTAAAACAACCTCCTGGCTTTGAAGATTTTCAATTTCCTAATCACGTGTTCAAACTCCACAAAGTCCTTTATGGCCTCAAACAAGCTCCCCGTGCTTGGTATGAGCGCCTTAGCTCCTTTCTTGTTTCACACAATTTTTCTAAGGGTAAAGTCGACACAACACTTTTTTATCAAAATCCATAGTGACACTCTTTTATTGGTTCAAATTTATGTCGATAATATTATTTTTGGTTCTACTAACAATGCACTTTGTGTAGAATTTGCTAAAGTTATGCAGGAAGAATTTGAAATGAGCATGATGGGTGAACCATCATTCTTTTTGGGCTTACAAACCAAACAAGGATCCAAAGGGACCTTCATAAATCAAGCAAAATATACAAAGGATCTCCTCAAACGTTTCGAACTTGACTCATCCAAATCAATGAGGACTCCTATGGCAACAACGACAAAGCTTGACAATGATGAAGATGGCACATCGGTTGACATTCGTAAGTATCGAGATATGATTGGTAGTTTACTTTATCTAACTGCTAGCCGTCCTGATATCATGTTTAGTGTTTGTCTTTGTGCACGATATCAAGCAAATCCAAAGGAATCGCACTTATGTGCCGTAAAGCGTATTTTTTGGTATCTCAAAGACACCGTGAACATGGGCCTTTGGTATCCGAAATCTTCATCCTTTGAGCTTCCCGGCTTCTCGGATGCAGATTTTGCCGGATGCAATATTGACCGAAAAAGTACTAGCGGCACATGTCAATTCCTTGGAAAATCCTTGGTATCGTGGTTTAGTAAGAAACAAAATTCTGTTGCTCTTTCAACCACTGAGGCCGAGAATATTGCAGCCGGGTGCTGTTGTGCACAAATTCTTTGGATGTCACAAACACTCATAGATTATGGCATTTCTCATACTTGCACCCCTATTAAATGTGATAACACTAGCTCGATCAATCTCACGAAAAACTCGATTTGTCACTCACGCACGAAGCACATTAAAATTAGACACCATTTTCTTCGTGACCATCAACAAAAAGAGGATATTCGTCTTGAATTTATTGACACTACTTATCAGTTAGCCGATATTTTCACCAAACCGCTCCCGGAGGATCGCTTCATTTTTCTTTGCCAAGAATTGGGCATTTTAAATTTTGACTCATAGTTCTTCTCGGCCGGCACACCGACGGTATACGGCGGTATACTGACGGCATGCCGATTTTGGTTCAGAATTATGTTCTGTGCCAAAAATCGGTATACCGTCGGCATACGTCGGCATACCGACGGTATACCGGTTCGCGGCGGACTGCTTTATCAAATCCAGCACGGGCCCACCTTTCTTCCAATCTCTCTTTATTCCTTTCTTCTCCTCATTAATTCCTTTCACATCAATCACTTTCCTCTTTATTACCCACCTCCTCCTCTCCTCTTCCCCATATCTTAACTTCCTATCAACATTAACTACCCATCTCTTTTTATTCCCTATTTCTTTTCTTTTCTCTCCATTATCATCATTTCCAACCCACCACCCTCTCCACTTCCCCTCTATAACCGTTCCCCATTAAACCACCCTTTCCCCTTCCCAACATCTCCTTAAAAACCCTATTTTCTTCTTCATTCTCCTCCACTTCTCACATCCTCTCCAAACCCTACTTCCTTCTCCAACTTTCCTTTTCTCCCAATGGCTGCCCCCAAGCGTGCTCGTTCCTCCTCCATCGCTTCGAATTCTTTCACCCCGGTGGCTCTTTCCCATGGATATGATCAGCAGGTCTTCACCTCTTCCTTGGCCGCCGAGTCCTGGTTTTAACACTTCGTGAACCATAATGTTTACAAAGGCCGCGTTATCAACTGGAATCTCTTCTCCGGTCATGTTTCTCTCTTCGAGGAGGCCGAACTTTCTTCCCTTCTTCGGCGTCAAGTGCCTGTCTACCCCACCGCCGTCCATCTCTTCTACTGTAACATGGTCCCGGACATCGAGAACGATGGCATTGAGACGATGGTCATCGACCGTCATTTCTCCCTGACGGCTCGTGACCTCTCCACCATTCTTGGCGTCCCGGACAGAGGAGAGGCTCTACCGGGCTTGGCTGCTGTTCATCCTTCGGCGTCGGTCTCCTTTGACAAATTCTGCGCTATTATTTGCAAGGGTCCAAACCCTCCAACTATCCCGGCTCTTTCCGTCCAACTGGAGCCGTTCTATTACGAGCTCCATAGGATCGTCTGCCACACTCTCTATCCCAAGGGCGGCAACTATGATGCCATCACCGGTGACGCCCTGGTATGCATGCACTACTTGTATTCGAGGAAGCCTTGGTCTTTCCCCAAGACTCTTCTCCATGCTTTCTTCGGCGTCCTGCCCGCGAGGAAGCAAAATCTCTATTATGGCTCCTTCATCACTCTCATCTTGGAAGCCAAGCAAGTCGACCTCTCCCAATGCTACTCGGACGGTGTTCCATCCTTCATCGCTATTTCTTGCTCTGTCGGTGGTGCCTCCACATCCCGTGCCTCCTCCTTCCAAGAGCCGCCAGCTCCTGCTGCACCCGCCTCCACTCCTCCTGCCTCCGGCCGCTACATGCCGCTGACTCAGCAGCATTTCGATATGCGTATGGCTCAGGCAGAGGAGCAGATGCGGGCCCACACTCGTGGCCTTGGCACTCTGATTCAATCCCGCTTCCATGACCAGGCCTATTTCATTCAGCGCACCCTTCAGGACCGGGATGCATTTCTGGATCTGAATCTTCAGGATCCGATGTACCAGGCCTCCCGCTTCTCCGATCCCAATGCCTACGGCTTCATGTATCCGTACGGCATTGATCCTTTTGGCGCTTTCCACCAGGCTCAGGATGGTGGGGATGATCCGACTGACGAGTAGGGGTGGCTTCTTTATGATGGTGGTGTCGAATAAGTAGATGTCTTAGTTTGTTGTGTTTGTTTTTATGTCTTTTGCAGTCCTTCGGGGACCAGTGTTTGGTTGTCCTAGCTGTTTGCAGTCCTACGGGGACTTGATATTTCACTTTTTATTGTCTTTCTAACTCTCGTAGAGGAGAGTTTTTCATTTGTATTTATGTAGTGTGTTATGGTGTCTTGCATGTATTAAATTTCCAACTTTTATCTATCAAATACATGCTTTTATCCATGATATTGTGTTCCATATTCATGCTATTTTTTAATTTTTTTTCCATCTTTGACTAAGTGACAAAGGGGAAGAAAACGTATTGAGGGGGAGTTGTCTACCTACGGGGGAGTTACTCCCTGAAGATGCTATCTCTCTATTTTGTCAATTATCAAAATGGGAGAGATTGTTGGCACATTTTATTTTGATAATATTAACAACATCTTCGTAGTTTAGTTTTCTGTGTTTTCAGATTCATATCTTCTCAGAAGCTCTACTACATAAAGTCTGTCCATTCAAGTTCTACCATCCATTGCCTTGAAAACTGAAGCAAAGACCGGCGCTCCTTGCATAGACGGCTTCCTACACTGCATAAGTTCGAGTCTGTACAAGGTTTAGGTATATCTGTAAACACTTAAGGTTGGATGACAAACTAAAAGCTTTAAGTCAAAAATCAATATCTTATAGAACGGCATACCGGTGGTATGCTCCGGCATACCGGCGGTATACCGTTTTATCGTCCACAAAACTTTCTGTGAGAAATATCGGCATACCGACGGTATGCTTCGGCATACCGACGGTATACCGTTTTGTGGACCACAAAACGTTCTGTGACAAACATCGGCATACCGACGGTATGCTCCGACATACCGGCGGTATACCGTTTTGTTTGCCTCAAAAATGTTCTGTGATAAACGTCGGAATACCGACGGTATACCGACGGTATACCGTTTTGTGAGCCATAGAACTTTATGTGACAAACTTCGGCGTACCGACGGTATGCTCCGACATACCGACGGTATACCATTTTGTTTATTACGAAAAGGTTCTGTGACACACAACGGTATACCGACGGTATACCGCGACATACCGACGGTATACCGACTTACGAAATTTGATTTTTGAATGTCATAGACTGTATTAATGGCAGCATTAAATGCTCCCAACGGATATTAATATGACCGTTACTGTTCGACCGGTATACCGACGGTATGCCGGTCTGGCTGTATTCAGGAGCATTAAATGCCACATACTCTTGGTTTCTCTATAAATGAAAGCCTTCTCTCTCTTGAAGCTCTCACCAACTCTTGCCATAAATTTTCCAAACTACCAAGAGCTCCACCATTAATACTCTACCAAGCTTTTAATTGTCATCCTCTCCCAAAGTGCTAGAGTTATTAAGAGTTATAATTTTCGATCTTCAAGTGTTAGAAGATCAACAAGTTCTCCTCTCATTTCTTTGAAGTTGGCGAGCCTTCGTAAGAAAACTAGTGTGTTGAAGTTGGCGAGTTCTTCGGATCCAAACTCGTGTGTATTATTTTATTAAATAGTGGATTTAAGCCGGAGAGAGTTCCGGGATTGGATTGCCTCAAGCGAGGATACCAGGATACATCTTGTGTTTGATCTTCCTACTCTCTCTTTTTATTTGTCATATATTGCTTCTTGTGATCAAGTTATTTTTTATTTCCCTATTCACCCCCCTAGGGTTCTACAGTAAATACAACAAAGTCATAGAAGTTTTTGCCTTGTCCTGGAAGCTCAAATGTGAAAAATAAAAGTCCACCTAGAATAGGGTTAAGAATTGGTTATATTCTATAGGACATTCCTTTGAAATAAGCTACTTATTATCTATAATAATTCTCACTAATCATAGGAATATAGTTTTAGTTTAAATTATGAATAATATTTGAAAATATTTATTTAGCTAAATCATAAATTTGGTAAATACGATTTTATAGATAACATATCTATTAGATAAAATACCTTATTAGTATTTATGATTATTAAACTAGGTTTATAATCTACTTGTACCATTTCTTTGAAATATTTACTAGTTATATATATATATATATATATATATATATATATATATATATATATATATATATATATATATATTATATATATATATATATATATAAATATATATATATATATATAGTATAAAATACATGTACTAATATACATATAAACAATAGTATATATATGCCTTAAATATGACCCAACATAAACATTAGAACTGTCACGTACCATATCCAGAATACTGGAGAGCGGGGGCAGACACAACCAGCTACGTATATAGAAGTGTATTCCACCTCCACATACGGTCATGACTGTCTAGATGTATGAGGATTTATCTACAAGCCAACAGTCTCTTATGGTCAAGAACAAGCCTAGTGTCTCAATCTCAAGCAAGTAATAATAGTCACAAGATGTTAGACCATCAGATATTCAATAGTAAGGCGTCCCATATATTTTATATACAGATGATCATGAAGCTAGTCGTACAAAATGCGAGGACTAGCAAGAGTTTCAGTCATACATGATCAATCCTAGGATTTGTTAATCATGTTACAGCCCGTAGGCAGACAAGAAATATAAGTATTCAACATGAGCTAACACTTGCTCGACGGCTAAACGCCTCAAAAGAATAATTTACACTAGAGTGAGAGAGCAAAATAAAACACACTCGTTGCGAGGGTTGTGCCTAGTGGTCACATCTGGCTGGAATACAGGTAGAACCTTGGGTACTGCTCCGAAATCTGGCCATACAAAACCAGCTGGGTCAGACCTCAGAAAGAGCAAGTGCCACATGGGAGGCTTCACTTAGGAACTAAAACCAGCATATTAGCACATAAAAGCACATAAGGACATAAATGGAATGACAAAAGACATGAGTTAGAGAAAACAGGGTGATAAACGATAAAATAACTAAAGGACTATTCCGGTAACCAAGTTACAACCAGTAAACCAAACAAGGACCGGGGTTGTAACCCTTCACCTGAACAGAACTTAGTCTCTAACCAATTATCGATAAAGTAAAGCATAAGCAAGCATGTCATGAGATAGCCATGTACCGGATCTAAACAAGACTAGACAAGATATGACTCCATCCAACATTCACGGCCAAGCAAAGAGTACGGCTTGATACTTTAACTAACTAGGGTTATCATAAGCCTAGTTACTAGCAAGATGCAATGAGATATTTCTATGACCACAAGCCCTGCAGACTATCCAGGTTATCCAGACGCAAGGTTCATGCCAAGAGTTATCATGACTTGTTAGGTGACTTGAGTGGAACACATGGCAGTATGCATAGTAATCGTTTCATGAAGTGTCCAACATGACAGTGAGCTAGAAATGTGCCCTACTCGTCGGCAGGCTACAAGTCCATCAGAGAAGGCGCCCAGACAATGGGATTGCCTGTAGCCGGAATACCTCTCTATATGAACTACTTGATCAATCTAGTCATTAACCGAGTCTGATTCAGTATGAATCCCTGACCGTGGTAACCAGGGATACAAGTTCTAGACATGATGCGAGACAAGACTGGTATCTTATACAAGCACAATCAATACAATCACCCACGGTGTCATGATGAGAATTTACTAGCAAGTCGAGATAGCCGTCGCAACAGCATTCAAGATTACATGTTAGACTTACTTATCAAGATTACTTGTCAAGAGTGCGCCACGACGGGCCACTGTCAAGATTACTTATCATGTCAAGAGTGCGTCACGACGGACCACCATTCAAGAATTATCATGTCAAGGTTGCTTGTCAAGAGTGCACCACGACGGGTCACTATTTAAGAGTTATCATGTCAAGTTACTTATTAAGAGTGCGCCTTAACAGGCCATTATCGTGTTATGCTACTTGTTACTTGTTAAGAGTGCGCCTTAACAGGCCACTATCAAGATTGAGAGAAATATGCATAAAAAATAGCTAGTAACATGTAACGCCCCAGAACCAGAATACTGGAGAGCGGGGGCATACATAGACAGCTACGTATAATGAAATGGAATCTACCTCACTATACGGTCACGGCTGTCTAGATATATGAGGGTTTAACTACAATCCTCAGCCTCATATGGTCAATAACAAGCCTAAATGTCTCAATCTCAAGCAAACAAGCAAGTTACAAGATGTAAGATCACCAAATATATAATAGTAAGGCATCCCAAACATTACATATTCAGCTGATCATGAAGCTAGTCGTTACAAAATGTGATGACTAGCAAGAGTTTAGTCATACATGATCAACCCTAGGATCTGTCAATCATGTTACAGCCCGTAGGCAGACAGTAATAAGGTATACAATACGAGCTAACAGGTGCTCGCCGGCAAAACGTCTCAAAATAAAAATTTTACAATAGAATGGAAGAGCCAAAAAAAATAAATTTACTCATTGCCCTGGTTACGCCTGGTGGTCACCATCGGGCTGAAAAGTCAGTAGATCCTCTGGAGCTGCTCCGAAATCTGGCCATACAAAACCAGCTGGGTTAGGTCCCAGAAAGAGCAAGTGTCACAAAAGAGGCTTCACTTAAGAACTAAAACCAACATATCAGAATAAATATTAAAAGTAGTTACAAAAGAGTTTGATAATAAAAGAATAACAACAGTCATATATAGAGTACAAGGGAACCATTCAAGTAGCCAGGTCACAACCCTTAAACCAAACAAGGACCGGGGTTGTAACCCTTCACATGAACAGAACTCTGTCTTTAAATTTTGTTGGTAAGGTAAAATATAACGAGCATGACGTGGGGTGCAATAAGAAAATAAACGAAAAGAGGACTCAGAACTGCTCCGGGAGCCAGGTTACAACCTTTAAACCAAACAAGGACCGAGGTTGTAATCCTTCACCTGAACAGAACTTAGCCTCTGATCTTTATTGTTAATAGTGACAATCATGCGATCAAGCTTGCAATGATCGAGCACTGAAACTACACCATACCATCGCTCCCGGCAAATCAGTGACTACGGCTTTCTACATTAGCTAACTAGGGTTATCACAAACCTTAGTTACTAGCAATATGCAGTGAGATGTTCCTCCAGCCACAAGCCCTGCAACTAATCCAGGTTATCCAGGCGACTTGGATTCATTAAGCAGTGCCTCATTCTTTTCCATATATTAGTGAATCTAGACTTGTGCCTTACTCGTCGGCAGGCTGCTAGTCCAACAATGGTGGCCGGGATAACGGGATCGCCTGTAACTGGAGAAATCTCTCATGACTACTGAATTATTCTAGTTATTAACCTTAGCCATTTACAGTAGGTACCCCTGACCGTGGTACTCAGGGATCCCTGTCCTAGATATGATGCAAATATTACCGGTTCAATTGTACAAACACAATCATCTACGGTGTCCAGGCCATTCAATCTTGTCATGACATGCTAGCCGTCGCAACAGCCTTCGAGATATATATCATGTCATGTTCACTGTCAGGAGTGCGCCACGACAGGCCACTATCATGTCATGTTCACTGTCAGGAGTGCGCCACGACGGACCACTATCATGTCATGTCATTTGTCAAAAGTGTACCACAACGGGTCACCATCGTGTCATGGAACATATTAAAAAATTAATATGGCACAAGCATACATGTAGTAATTAAATATTAGCAGGGACAAGGACTGTGGAGGAATCATGCGGCTCAGGAGACAGGGGCATGCGACAGAAGAAATCAGGGCTCATGCGGCTCAAGAAAAAAACTTGTCGCATAAAATTTTTATGCGGCCAGCCAACAAATGTTGTCACTATACAATATACGGCCACACAAATAATTGCCATGCAGCAACCAGCAAACAAGGGCCATGTGGCCAACCATATAAATGTGCATACGGCTACAAATTAAAACCATGCAATAAAATAAATGCATGCAAGCAATTAATTAAATGGCCATGTGGCCAAAGCAATTGCATTTGCATGCGGCCAAGCAAATATTGCATACAAATGCATGCAAGCAATTAATTAAATGGCTATGCGGCCAAAGCAATTGCATTTGCATATGCGGCCAAGCAAATATTGCATGCAAATGCAAGCAAGAAACTAATTAAATGGCCATACGGCCAAAGCAATTGCATTTGCATGCGGCCAAGCAAATATTACATGCAAATGCATGCAAGCAATTAATTAAATGGCCATGCGGCCAAAGCAATTGCATTAGCATATGCAGCCAAGCAAATATTGAATGCAAATGCATGCAAGCAATTAATTAAATGGCCATGCGGCCAAAGCAATTGCATTTGTATGCGGCCATGCAAGCAAATACATATGCGGCCATGCAAGCAAATGGCTATGCGGCCATGCAAGCAAATGCATATACGGCCATGCAAGAAAATGCATATGCGGCCATGCAAGCAAATGCATATGCGGCCAAGCAAATAAATGCTCATGCGGCCAAGCAAATAAATGCAAGCAAATGGCCATGCGGCCAAAAATATATTTGCTAAGTAACAGCTAGCAAAATACAACTGTGGCTAAGCAACACATTGTTGCATGCGGCCAAAAGTGTAATTAATGGCTCTCATAGAGAACATGTCCATGAAAAATACCATGGCCTCCATGCTCCACCAAACAACAATAGGAACCCAAATCCAGACTCCCGTAGGTCAAATTTGGGTAAAATAGAATTCTCTACAACATGAAACCATAAAATAGCAAAATATGCAGGTTTGATAGATCAAAACTCATGAAAATCGAAAATACCACAAAGCTAGATTTACAAGAAATTAACTACAAAAATGAAAAATGCTAAGTATTAAAGTGTGTTAGAAACACATGAGGAAGACAGTGGAACAATAAAAATAGAATTCCTCTATGAAGTAAGATGCACTTGCCTAAACCTTCCTGGTAGGTGGAGAGTAATGGTGAGGAAGAAGAAGAGTGAATGAGGAGAGAGAAAGAGTGTTGGGTTAATAAATGATGATGGTGATGGTAGATAGGGGTTTGGTTCACAAACCGAACAAAGCCAAACAAGCCGAACCGAATCAAGCAATAAAATGCCAAATAAATCATGCGAGAAGACATGCAATACGAGTCAAAATAAGTATACGTATACCAAAATACGTAATACAAACTATGGTCATTACAACTCTACCCACCTTAAAAGAATTCCGTCCTCGAAATTTAATCAAGAGGCTAGAGATACAAGGACAAGCTATACTAATCACAGGCAAGCTATACTAGTCAAGCAATCAAGCAATTATTCATGCAAGCAAGGAATCGAAGGCATGAGGCATAAGAAAGATATTATACCTCACGAGTCGAACAGGTCGGGATATCGCGATCGGATATCATCCTCACGCTCCCACGTTGACTCACCCAAGGAGTGATGACCCCAAGCAACACGGACTAACTTGATAGTCTTGTTCTTGAGTATCTTCTCTCTTTGGTCCAATATGGATACGGGTCTCTCCTCATACGAAATGTTGGTACCAACCACCAATTTCGAATGATCCAGGATATGACTCGGGTCCGGGATATACCGTCGTAGTTGGGATACAAGGAACACGTCATGCATCTCACTCAGAGACGGTGGAAGAGTGAGACGATAGGAAACATCTCCTACTCGCTCCAGAATATCGAACGGTCCTATATACCTAGGACTAAGCTTTCCCCGTACGCCGAAACGAATGACGCCACGGTTAGGCGAGATCCTCAGGAATACATGGTCGTCGACAGAAAATTTAAGGGGACGTCGATGAGAATCGGCCCAATGGTGCTGACGATCTTGTGCAACTCGAAGATGATCTCTGACTCTCCTGACCACCTCAACTGTCTGAGTGATCATCTTTGGACCAAGCATCTGCCTCTCTCCAACATCGTTCCATACTAGTGGAGATCTGCACTTTCTTCCATACAGTGCCTCAAACGGTGCCATCTGGATACTAGCTTGGAAACTGTTGTTGTACGAGAACTCCACCAGGTGCAGGTGATCTTCCCACGAACCATCGAAGTCGAGTGTACAAGACCTCAACATATCCTCAAGAGTCTGGATCATGCGTTCCGACTGACCATCTGTCTGTGGGTGATAAGCTGAGCTGAATTGAAGGTGAGTTCCCAAACTCTCTTGTAGACTATGCCAAAAGTGTGACGTGAATCTCGAATCTCTGTCCGAGGTGATACTGACTGGTACTTCGTGAAGTCTGACTATCTGTCTGAGGTACATCTCTGCTAGCTGAGCCGTCGACTGACCAACTCTGAATGGGAGAAAGTAAGCCACCTTCGTGAGCCTGTCAACTATAACCCAAATAGTATCTCGACCAGCTGGGGATCTAGGTAATCCAGTCACGAAATCCATGGTTATATGCTCCCACTTCCATTCTGGAATCGGCAAGGGCTGAAGAAGTCCAGCTGGCCTCTGATGTTCAGCCTTGACTTGTTGGCAAACCAAACACCGAGAGACAAACCGAGCTATCTCCCTCTTCATGCCATTCCACCAAAAGTGCTGACGGATATCACGGTACATCTTCGTGCCACCGGGATGAATTAAATACTGAGAACTGTGAGCTTCCGCCATGACCTCCTATCTGATATCTCTACTGGGTACACAAAGACGCTTACCACGTCGAAGTGTACCGTCTTCATGAATGCATAATTCTGGTCGTCGTCCTGCCTCACATTCTGCTCTAAGCTGCTGAAGCTTAGAATCGGAGGACTGAGCTATCTTGATCCTCTCAACTATACTGGACCGAACTTGCATGCTGGCCATCAATGCCACACTGGTAGGAAGGACAACTTCTATACCCATCTTCTGAAGATCTGCTAATAACTCTGGTTGCGCTGTTAGAAAATAAACTTCGGCTCTCCTGCTCAATGCATCTGCAACAACGTTGGCCTTCCCAGGATGATACTGCAGGTTGACATCATAATCCACAAGCAGCTCTAGCCATCTCCTCTGATGCATGTTAAGATCCTTCTGAGTAAATACATACTTCAGGCTCTTATGGTCGGTAAAAATCTCCTCCTATCTCCATACAAGTAGTGTCTCCAAAGCTTAAGTACAAACACTACTGCTGCCAACTCCAAATCATGGGTTAGGTAATTTCTCTCATGATCACGAAGTTGACGTGACGTATAAGCTATTACCTTTCCATGCTGCATCAAAACACATCCTAAACCTCTGCCTGAAGCATCATAGTACACTGAAAATCCTCCGGTCCCATCTAGAAGTGTGAGAATGGGTGCCGTGATCAAGCCTCGCTTCAACTTCTCAAAAGAATCCTGACATTCTGCTGTCCAAGCAAACTGTACCTCCTTGCGGGTCAACTGTGTCAATGGCACTGAAATCCGAGCAAAGTCCGAAATAAATCTCCGGTAGTAGCCGGCCAATCCAAGAAAACTGTGAACTTCTGTAACTGTGCTGGGCACTGGCCATGTTTCGATAGCCACGATCTTCTGGGGATCCACTTCTACTCCCCCTTTGGTGATGATATGACCCAAGTATGAAATGTGATCGAGCCAGAACTCGTATTTACTGAACTTGACATACAACTGGTGCTCTCGAAGAATCTGGAGGACAACTCTGAGATACTGCTCATGCTCCGCTTCACTCTTGCTGTAGACCAGGATATCGTCTATGAACACGATCACAAACTGATCCAAATAGGGCATGAAGATACGATTCATGAGGTCCATGAATACAGCCGGCGCATTGGTCACTCCAAAGGGCATAACAAGGAACTCCTAATGCCCATATCTAGATCTGAAAGCTGTCTTCGGGATGTCCTACTCTCTGACTCTAATCTGGTGGTATCCTGACCGCAAATTAATCTTCGAGAATATTGTCGCTCCTCTGAGTTGATCAAACAAGTCATCTATCCTTGGGAGAGGATATCTGTTCTTGATTGTTACTGAGTTCAAGGTACGATAGTCAACACATAATCTGGACGTACCATCCTTCTTTTTCACAAGAAGCATCGGGACTCCCCAAGGCGATCCACTAGCATGAATGAATCCCTTGGTTCTGAGTTCTTCAATCATCTTGTACAATATCTCTAATTCTGACGGCGCCATCCTGTAGACTCTCTCTGACACTGGTGCTGTCCCGGGAATCAAGTCGATAGTAAACTCGATCTCTCGCTCTGGCGGCATTCCTGGAAGCTCTTCCGGGAAAACATCTAAAAATTCCTCGACTACCCAGGGTAACTGTACTGCTGCTACTGCCATCCCAACACTGGGGGAGAATGTTCAACTTTGCCTCGAGAAAAGGAAAACTCCGGCTCGCCTGGAATGCTAAAAATAACTCTGCCAATATGGCAGTCTATCCTAGCATACTGGTCCCTCAGCCAATCCATCCCTAAGACCACATCATAATCGGCCATCGGGAATTCTATCAGCCTAGCGGGAAACTCTCTACCGCTAACCACGATCCGACACGAGGAAAACACTCTATCTACACCCAAAAGACCGTTACCAGTAAGTATATTGAGCCTTACTGATAATGACTCATGCTCCAGTCTTATTCGTGTCATGAATCGTGCAGACATAAATGAATACGATGCACCAGAGTCAAATAATACTGAAGCCGGAAAGGTGTTGACGAGAATAGTACCTGCCACTACCTCACCTGGCGCTACCCCTTCTTCTCCCATGGTTAAAGCCAACACTTGACCATGCCCTCTGGGTGCCGGCCCTCTCTGCTGGAACCCTCTCTGCCTATTCTGAACTTGCGCCTGGGCATACTGCTGAGGCCTTTGCTGCTGAAAAGCTCGGGTCTGCGTCGGCAACGGCCTTGGGGATGGAAACTGCTGCTGGACTGGTACTGGGGCTGGTCCCCTAACTGATGAACTGGTCATGGCTGGTGATGAGTCAGTCCTGAACGGGCAGGACCCTACCTTGTGGTCCGGCGCTCCACAAAAAAAATACAATCCTCGAGCCTTGCGACATTCTGAAACAACATGTCCAGGCTTACCACAATAAGAGCAGCCCATGGGGGAAGACTGCTTCTGCTTCTGAGGATACGTCGGGGTTGACTGTTGAACCGACGTAACTGAAGCTGTCCTTCTCGGAGCTCCAATGGTCAAAGCCCTAGCTGCCGGGGCTGGGGCTGGCGACTGATTCATCTGGCCGTGAGATCGCTTTCGACCTCCGGTCCTGTCCATAATCCTCTGGATGGTATACTCATGCCTCCTAGCTGTCCTCAATATCGCATCAAAAGTCCGATGCTCAAACTGCTCCACCGCCAGCAAAATCTCTAGGTGGAGTCCCTGCTGAAACCGCTGGGCTCTATCGAACTCGGTCGTGTCACACCCCAGAACCAGAACACTGGAGAGCGGGGGCAGACATAGCCAGCTACGCATAATGAAATGGGATCCACCTCATTATACGGTCACGGCTGTCTAGATATATGAGGGTTTAACTACATTCCATCAGTCTTCTATGGTCAAGAACAAGCCTAGTGTCTCAATCACAAGCAAGCAAATAAATATTTACAAGAGGTAAGATCACCAAATATACAATAGTAAGGCGTCCCAAACATTACATATTTAGCTGATCATGAAGCTAGTCGTTACAAAATATGAGGACTAGCAAGAGTTTTAGTCATACATGATCAACCCTAGGTTGCCAATCATGTTACAGCCCATAGGCAGACAGTAAGTAAAAATGTACATGAGCTAACACTTGCTCGGCGGCTAAACGCCTCAAAAGAATAATTTTACAATAGAGTGGGAGAGCCAAAAATAACCCACTCGTTGCCAGAATTCCGTCTAGTGGTCACCATGTGGCTGGAAGGTCGATAGATCCTCTGGTGCTGCTCCGGTATCTGGCCATACAAAATAAGCTGGGTCAGACCCAGAAAGAGCAAGTGCCACAAAGGAGGCTTCACTTAGGAACTAAAACCAGCATATCACAATAGAATGTAATTACGTAATAAAAGACAGTAATTAAGGAAAAGCATGACAGGTGAATATATAAAAGACAATCTTGTACAGAATCAATAAAAGACAGGACATATTAGAAAAGCATGACAGGATGATATACGATGAGATAACCATGGGACTATTCAGATAACCAGGTTACAACCCGTAAACCAAACAAGGACCAGGGTTGTAACCCTTCGTCTGAACAGAACTTGGTTTCTTCCACCATTTATCCGCAAGATAATATAAGAAATCAGGACATGTAACAATCTTGTACAGGATCAAGACAAGAATAAACTGGTAAACTCTATCCAACATTTTATGGCCAAGCAATAAGTACGGCTTGATACTTTAACTAACTAGGGTTATCACAGGCCTAGTTACTAGCAAGATGCAATGAGAATATTCCACAACCACAAGCCCTGCAGACCATCCAGGCTATCCAGGTCGAATATTAGTACAATGAGGGTGTAACACATGACAGTGTGCTGGAAATGTGTCCTACTCATCGGCAGGCTACAGATCCCAAGTGGGGCACCCAGATAACGGGATTGCCTGTAGCTGGGAAAATCTCTTCATGACTACTGGATTATTCTAGTGGTTAGCCTTAGTCGATTTCAGTGGGTACCCCTGACCGTGGTACTCAGAGGTCCCCGTCCTAGACATGATGCAAGACAAGATGGTTCATTTGTACAAGCACAATCGTCCACGGTGTCCAAGTCATTCAATCTTGTCAAGTCGTGTTAGCCGCCACAACAGCATTCGAGATATATCATATCAGGTTTATCATGTCAAGAGTACGCCATGGCGGGCTACTATCAAGTCATATCAGGTTATTATGTCAAATTTGTCAGGTCAAGTTATCATGTCGGGAGTGCACCACGGCGGGTCACTATCAAGTTATGCCATTTATCAAGGAAGAGAGAAACTTAGCACAATTTAAATAATAATATATTAATAATATATATTCTTGAAGCCAAGGAGAAACTCTACAACTTTCATGTTGGGAGTGGAAAGAAATTCTGACCACAATTCAGGCAAATAAAACATTTAAACAATCAAAGTGGACCCCTTGTGGCCCAAAAGTGGGAGAACATACATGCGGTCAAAGAGGGTGGGAGGCCACCCATGCGACTCCAAAATTATTTAAATGAAATCAGTCAAACATTTAAGGCCAGCAAGCCATATACGGCTAGCATACAATTGTGCATGCGGCCAAGAGTGGGATGCCATCCATGCGGCCATGCAATAGCTCATGTGGACAGGAAATAATTGAAGGGGGCCATGCGGCCAAGGATGGGTGGGCGGCCATGCGGCTCCAAAATTAAATGCCAGCAAGAAATATTTTTGCAATCAGAAAAGACAAGGAGAGTGGGACCCACAAAAATGTAAGCTTTCACTTCAGCAAGTAAGTCAACTAAAAGAAGCTATATGGGACCCCCCATAATTAATGCAATAAGAAAAGGTTCACGCGAGCTACCTAATTAATGGTTCACGTGGTCAAAATATTAGATAGTGGGAGAAGGGAGCATATGCGGCTCACCTTAGATTTCATACAAATAATTATATTATTTAATGGCCAAGGGCCATGCGGCTACTGAATGTCTAAGGGTCAGTAATGGAATAAAAGGCCATTGGCCAAAAGTGTACTTGGCCATGCGGCTAGTCATGCATGCTTGCAGGCAATGCGTTTAATATATGCATTACATAATATATTATTAAATATAAATATTCATTAATATACACAATATATTGATATATTAATATATATTTAATGTATATCACATGTAATGCATGCGGCTGACTTCTCCAAGGAAGGCCATTATATGTGATTGAGTCTCCCAAGGGGGGCATAAAAAATATAAAATAATAAGGACTAAAATGCATTAGATGCACTCAATGCTTCCTTATGCGGCTATGTTCTCAGAATGCTTTAATCCAAGCATTAAAGCATAAAACATAAAAATAGTAAGGACTTAATTGCATTAAATGCATTCAATGCATTCTTATGCAGCTTCATGGGAAATGCATTAGGAAAAAGTACATTCAAGTAAGGCTTTAATATAATGCATTAGAAAAATGCATTAACAAATGCATAAACAAATGCATTAGGAAACTTTGGTCCTGATACAACTTTGGTCCTGATGCATTTTTCCTTATGCGGCTACTTTAACAAAATGCATTAGAAAAGTACATTGGAACAATGCATTAAATGCATGCATTAGAATAAGCATTAAAGTGGCATGCGGCTAGCTACTGTACATGTTCGTGCAAGCAAGACTTGCTAATCCACGCATTAATTAATGCATTATTAGAGAGCACATGTCTTAATAATTTTAGCATGCAAGCAAGCTTGCCAGCACAAGCATTAAATAATGCATATGCGACTCACTTGGCAGTTGCATGCGGCCAAGTGCTAAAAAATGTCCATGCGGCTCAGAAATTTCTCGTAGGTCAATTTGGACCAAACTAAATTCTCTGCAATCATGGGATCATCAACTTAGCAAAACATGCAAGTTTGATGGATCAAAATCCTGGAAATCGAAAATACCACAAAACTAGATCTACAAAAATTTAACCATAGAAATAAAAAATGCCAAGTACTATAGTGGTTTAGAAACACATGAGAAAGACAATGGAACAATAAAAATGAACTTCCTCCATGAAGCAAGGTGCATTTGCCTAAGCCTCTCTTCTGGTGGGTGGAGAAGTAATGGTGGGGAAGAAAAAAAGTTAATGAGAATTGATGGAAGAGAGAGAGAGAGAGGGATTGATATTTATGGTGGAAGTGGTGGTAGGTGGGAGTGGTTCACATAAAATCAAGCAAAACCGAACCAAGCCAACAAACCGAACCGAACCAAGATAAACCCATTAATGAAATGCCAAAATAAATCAAGCAGGAAGACATACAATACGGGTCAAAATACATACACGTATTCCAAATACGTAATACGAGAATTGGGCATTACAGCTCTACCCACCTTAAAAAAATTCCGTCCTCGAAATTTAATCAAGTGGCTAGAGCTTGCAATGACCAGCTATACTAAGCAATCCATCATGCAATCATGTATGTAAGCAAGGAAATCGAAGGCACGAGAAAGAGGAAAGATATCCCGCTAGAAACCTCTCTGCCGGTTCTAGATCTGAGCTTGGACCTGGGCATACTGCTGGGATCTTTGTAGTTGGAAGGCTAGGGCCTGAGGCGGCAATGGCCTCGGAGGCTGGTACTGATGTTGCTGCTGCACTGGTGCCGGTGCTGGTCCCCTTACCGAGGGACTAGTCTGGGCCGATGACGAACTGGCCCTATTCGGACAGGATCCTATCTTGTGGTCCGGTGCTCCACAAGCCAAACACAATTCCTGTGCTCTGCGACACTCTGAAACAACGTGTCCTGGCTTCCCATAATGAGAACATCCCACTGCGGAAGACTGTTTCTGCTTCTGTTGCGGAGGGGACGTGACCGACGTCACTGAGGCCGCCGGCCTCGGAGTTCCAAATGTCAAAGCCCTGACTGCCGGGGCTGGTACTGTCGACTGGGTCATCTGGCCGTGAGATCGCTTCCGACCTCCGGTCCTGTCCATGATCCTGTGGGAGGTATACTCGTGCCTCCTAGCTGCCCTCAACACTGCATCAAAAGTCTGATGCTCAAACTGTTCCACTGCCAGCAAAATCTCGAGATGGAGCCCCTGCTGGAACCGCTGGGCTCTGTCAAACTCGGTCGCCACCAAGGTGGGAGCAAACCGACTAAGCCTGGAGAACTCGGCTGCATATCCATCGACCGTCCTGCCTCCTTGCTTCAGATTGGTGAACTTGGTCTGAAGATCATACCGAGCCACCGCATCGAAGTACTTGGTCTGGAACCTCTCTCTGAATACTGCCCATGAGATAGGGGCCACTAATCCCACGGCCTGTGCTGCCCACCAGCTGCGGGCAAGATCCAGTAACTGCAGGCGCACCACGGCCACCTTCTCGTCTTCTGGGGTCCTGGCTGCTTCTAGAATCACTTCGGTGTCCTGGAGCCATGCATCAGCAGCAATAGCATCTTTGCTGCCGTTGAAGAATGGAGGGTTCAGACGCTTGAAACTGTTTGCTGCACGGTTCGCATGATCTCCACCTCTGCCCAGAGCATCTGCCACTGCCTGATGCAAGGCATCTCCTCGGCGATCTTGGGAAGCTAACAATGATCTGATGAGACCCACCAAAGTACCATCATCAGGGTCTGCAGGCTGGACTGGTTGAACTGGCGGCTCTTCTCCAGTAGGTACGACTCGGGAGGCTGCTCCTGAGTGCTGGGCCTGATCTTCTGGTTGCTGCTGGTCCACGGGAGGTGATCCGTCTTGCTGATCGGCAGGTCCAGGTTCAATGCCGCTGAAGAAGACGACATGGGAACAATAAGGAAGGACCATGATAGATCAACGATTACAAGCATGTGATTAGGACAAGAATTTCAAGAATCAAGAGGATACGAGCAGAGATCAAGGGCGAGTGCTGATTGAGACATCTATTCGGTAAACCCTCACATATCTTGATTTACAAGACCTGCATGGGCTACCACTTAAACCATGTCACGCCCCAGAACCAGAACACTGGAGAGCGGGGGCAGACATAGCCAGCTACGCATAATGAAATAGGATCCACCTCATTATATGGTCATGGCTGTCTAGATATATGAGGGTTTAACTACATTCCATCAGTCTCCTATGGTCAAGAACAAGCCTAGTGTCTCAATCACAAGCAAGCAAATAAATATTTACAAGAGGTAAGATCACCAAATATACAATAGTAAGGCGTCCCAAACATTACATATTCAGCTGATCATGAAGCTAGTCGTTACAAAATGTGAGGACTAGCAAGAGTTTTAGTCATACATGATCAATCCTAGGTTGCCAATCATGTTACAGCCCATAGGCAGACAGTAAGTAAAAATATACACGAGCTAACACTTGCTCGGCGGCTAAACGCCTCAAAAGAATAATTTTACAATAGAGTAGGAGAGCCAAAAATAACCCACTCGTTGCCAGGATTCCGTCTAGTGGTCACCATGTGGCTGGAAGGTCGGTAGATCCTCTGGTGCTGCTCCGGTATCTGGCCATACAAAACCAGCTGGGTCAGACCCCAGAAAGAGCAAGTGCCACAAAGGAGGTTTCACTTAGGAACTAAAACCAGCATATCACAATAGAATGTAATTACGTAATAAAAGACAGTAATTAAGGAAAAGCATGACAGGTGAATATATAAAAGACAATCTTGTACAGAATCAATAAAAGACATGACATATTGGAAAAGCATGACAGGATGATATACGATGAGATAACCATGGGACTATTCAGATAACCAGGTTACAACCCGTAAACCAAACAAGGACCGGGGTTGTAACCCTTCGTCTGAACAGAACTTGGTTTCTCCCACCATTTATCGGCAAGATAATATAAGAAATCAGGACATGTAACAATCTTGTACAGGATCAAGACAAGAATAAACTGGTAAACTCCATCCAACATTTCACAGCCAAGCAATAAGTACGGCTTGATACTTTAACTAACTAGGGTTATCACATGCCTAGTTACTAGCAAGATGCAAAGAGATTATTCTACAGCCACAAGCCCTGCAGACCATCCAGGCTATCCAGGTCGAATATTAGTACAATGAGGGTGCAACACATGACAGTGTGCTGGAAATGTGCCCTACTCGTCGACAGGCTACAGATCCCAAGTGGGGCGCCCAGATAACGGGATTGCCTGTAGCTGGGAAAATCTCTTCATGACTACTGGATTATTCTAGTGGTTAGCCTTAGTCGATTTTAGTGGGTACCCCTGACCGTGGTACTCAGAGGTCCCCGTCCTAGACATGATGCAAGACAAGATAGTTCATTTGTACAAGCACAATCGTCCACGGTATCCAAGTCATTCAATCTTGTCAAGTCGTGTTAGCCGCCACAACAGCATTCGAGATATATCATATCAGGTTTATCATGTCAAGAGTACGCAATGGCGGGCCACTATCAAGTCATGTCATGTTATCATGTCAAATTTGTCAGGTCAAGTTATCATGTCGGGAGTGCACCACGGCGGGTCACTATCAAGTCATGCCATTTATCAAGGAGGAGAGAAACTTGTACAATTTAAATAATAATATATTAATAATATATATTCTTGAAGCCAAGGAGAAACTCTACAACTTTCATGTTGGGAGTGGGAAGAAATTCTGACCACAATTCAGGCAAATAAAATATTTAAACAATCAAAGTGGACCCCATGCGGCCCAAAAGTGGGAGAACATACATGCGGTCAAAGAGAGTGGGAGGCAACCCATGCGGCTCCAAAATTATTTAAATGAAATCAGTCAAACATTTAAGGCCAGCAAGCCATATGCGGCTAGCATACAATTGTACATGCGGCCAAGAGTGGGATGCCATCCATGCGGCCATGCAATAGCTCATGTGGACAGGAAATAATTGAAGGGGGCCATGCGGCCAAGGATGGGTGGGCGGCCATACGGCTCCAAAATTAAATGCCAACAAGAAATATTTCTGCAATCAGAAAAGACAAGGAGAGTGGGACCCGCAAAAATGCAAGCTTTCACTTCAGCAAGTAAGTCAACTAAAAGAAGCTATGTGGGACTCCCCATAATTAATGCAATAAGAAAAGGTTCACGCGAGCTACCTAATTAATGGTTCACGTGGCCAAAATATTAGATAGTGGGAGAAGGGAGCCTATGCGGCTCACCTTAGATTCCATACAAAAAATAATATTATTTAATGGCTAAGGGCCATGCGGCTACTGAATGTCTAAGGGTCAGTAATGGAATAAAAGGCCATTGGCCAAAAGTGTACTTGGCCATGCGGCTAGTCATGCATGCTTGCAGGCAATGCGTTTAATATATGCATTACATAATATATTATTAAATATAAATATTCATTAATATACACAATATATTGATATATTAATATATATTTAATGTATATCACATGTAATGCATGCGGCTGACTTCTTCAATGAAGGCCATTATATGCGATTGAGTCTCCCAAGGGGGCATAAAAAATATAAAATAACAAGGACTAAAATGCATTAGATGCACTCAATGCTTCCTTATGCGGCTATGTTCTTAGAATGCTTTAATCCAAACATTAAAGCATAAAACATAAAAATAGTAAGGACTTAATTGCATTAAATGCATTCAATGCATTCTTATGCGACTTCATGGGAAATGCATTAGGAAAAAGTACATTCAAGTAAGGCTTTAATATAATGCATTAGAAAAATGCATTAACAAATGCATAAACAAATGCATTAGAAAACTTTGGTCCTGATGCAACTTTGGTCCTGATGCATTTTTCCTTATGCGGCTACTTTAACAAAATGCATTAGAAAAGTGTATTGGAACAATGCATTAAATGCATGCATTAGAATATGCATTAAAGTGGCTTGCGGCTAGCTACTGTACATGTTCGTGCAAGCAAGACTTGCTAATCCATGCATTAATTAATGCATTATTAGAGAGCACATGCCTTAATAATTTTAGCATGCAAGCAAGCTTGCCAGCACATGCATTAAATAATGCATATGTGGCTCACTTGGCAGTTGCATGCGGCCAAGTGCTGAAAAATGTCCATGCGGCTCAGAAATTTCTCGTAGGTCAATTTGGACCAAACGAAATTCTCTGCAATCATGGGATCATCAACTTAGCAAAATATGCAAGTTTGATGGATCAAAATCCTGGAAACCGAAAATACCACAAAACTAGATCTACAAAAATTTAACCATAGAAATAAAAAAATGCCAAGTACTAAAGTGGTTTAGAAACACATGAGAAAGACAATGGAACAATAAAAATAGACTTCCTCCATGAAGCAAGGTGCACTTGCCTAAGCTCTCCACTCTCTCCTGGTGGGTGGAGAAGTAATGGTGGGGAAGAAGAAGAGTTAATGAGAATTGATGGAAGAGAGAGAGAGTGGGATTGATATTTATGGTGGGAGTGGTGGTAGGTGGGAGTGGTTCACATAAAATCAAGCAAAACCGAACCAAGCCAACAAACCGAACCGAACCAAGATAAACCCATCAATGAAATGCCAAAATAAATCAAGCAGTGAGACATGCAATACGGGTCAAAATACGTACACGTATTCCAAATACGTAATACGAGAATTGGGCATTACAGGTCGCCACCAAGGTGGGAGCAAACCGACTAAACCTGGAAAACTCGGCCGCATACCCATCGACCGTCCTGTCCATCTGCTTCAAATTGGTGAACATGGTCTGTAGATCGTACCGAGCTACAACATCGAAGTACTTGGTCCGGAACCTCTCACAGAATACTGTCCAGGCAATAGGTGCTACTAGTCCAACGGCCTGCGTCGTCCACCAGCTGCGGGCTAGATCCAATAACTACAGGCGCACTACGGCCACCTTCTCATCTTTTGGGGTCTTCGCTGCCTCCAATATTACCTCTGTATCCTGAAGCCACGCATCAGCAGATAGCATCTTCGCTGCCATCGAAGAATGGAGGGTTCAGGCACTTGAAACTGTTCGCTGCACTTTTCTCATGATGTCCAACTCTTCCTTGAGCATCTGCCACTGCCTGATGCAAGGCATCTCTTCGACGGTCCTGCGATGCAAGAAACTCCCTGATAAGTCCAACCAAGGCTCCATCATCCTGCCTTGCGGGCTGGGCTGGCTGTACCGGGGGTTCTGGATCTCCGGGAGGCATGACCCGAAAGGCTGTTCCTGAGTGCTGGGCCTGATCTTCTGGTTGCTGCTGGTCCACGGGAGGTGCTTCGCCTTGCCGATCGGTAGGACCAGAAACAATGCCGCTGAAGAAGACGACATAGGGAACAATAAGGAAGGACCAAGACAGATCAACGATACAAGCATGTGATCAGGTCGAGAATCTCAGAGATTAGAAGATACGGGCAGAGATCAAGGACAAGTGTTGATTGAGACATCTATTCGGTAAAACCTCACATATCTTGATTTACAAGACATGCATGGGCCACCACTTAAACCATGTAACGCCCCAGAACCAGAATACTGGAGAGCGGGAGCATACATAGCCAGCTACGTATAATAAAATAGAATCTACCTCACTATGCGGTCACGGCTATCTAGATATATGAGGGTTTAACTATAATCCATCAGCCTCCTATGGTCAATAACAAGCCTAAATGTCTCAATCTCAAGCAAGCAAGCAAGTTACAAGATGTAAGATCACCAAATATACAATAATAAGACGTCCCAAACATTACATATTCAGCTGATCATGAAGCTAGTCGTTACAAAATGTGACGACTAGCAAGAGTTTAGTCATACATAATCAACCCTAGGATCTGTCAATCATGTTACAGTTTGTAGGCAGACAGTAATAAGGTATGCAATACGAGCTAACAGGTGCTCGCCGGCAAAACGCCTCAAAATGAAAATTTTACAATAGAATGGGAGAGCCAAAAAAAAATAAACCCACTCATTGTCCTGGTTACGTATGGTGGTCACCATCGGACTGGAAAGTCGGTAGATCCTCTGGAGCTGCTCTAAAATCTGGCCATACAAAACCAGCTGGGTCAGGTCCCAGAAAGAGCAAGTGCCACAAAGGATGCTTCACTTAAGAACTAAAACCAACATATCAGAATAAATATTAAAAGTAGTTACAAAAGTGCTTGATAATAAAAGAATAACAACAGTCATATATAGAGTACAAAAAAACTATTCAAGTAGCCAGGTCACAACCCTTAAACCAAACAAGGACTGGGGTTGTAACCCTTCACCTGAACAGAACTCTGTCTCTAAATCTTGTTGGTAAGGTAAAATATAACGAGCATGATGTGGGGTGCAATAAGACAATAAACGAAGAAAGGACTCAGAACTGCTCCGGAAGCCAGGAAATAACCCTTAAACCAAACAAGGACCGGGGTTGTAATCCTTCACCTGAACAGAACTTAGCCTCTGATCTTTATTGTTAATAGTGACAATCATGCGATCAAGCCTGCAATGATCGAGCACTGAAACTACACCATACCATCGCTCCTGGCTAATCAGTGACTACGACTTTCTACTTAGCTAACTAGGGTTATCACTAGCCTTAGTTACTAGCAATATGCAGTGAGATGTTCCTCCAGCCATAAGCCCTGCAGCTAATCCAGGTTATTCAGGCGACTTGGATTCATTAAGCAGTGCCTTATTCTTTTCCATATATCAGTGAATCTAGACTTGTGCCCTACTCGTCGGCAGGCTGCAAGTCCAACAATGGTGGCCGGGATAACGGGATCGCCTGTAACTGGGGAAATCTCTCATGACTACTGAATTATTCTAGTTATTAGCCTTAGCCATTTACAGTAGGTACCCCTGACCGTGGTACTCAGGGATCCCTGTCCTAGACATTATGCAAATATTATCGGTTCAATTGTACAAACACAATCATCCACGGTGTTCAGGCCATTCAATCTTTTCATGACATGCTAGCCGTCGCAACAGCCTTCGAGATATATATCATGTCATGTTCACTGTCAGGAGTGCGCCACGATGGGCCACTATCATGTCATGTTCACTGTCAGGAGTGCGCCACGACGGGCCACTATCATGTCATGTCATTTGTCAAAAGTGCACCACAACGGGTCACCATCGTGTCAGGGAACATATTAAAAATTAATATGGCACAAGCATACATGTAGTAATTAAATATTAGCAGAGGCAAGGGCTGTGGAGGAATCATGCGGCTCAGGAGACAGGGGCATACGGCAGAAGAAATCAGGGCTCATGCGGCTCAGAAAAAAAACTTGTCGCATGAAATTGCCATGCGGCCAGCCAATAAATGTTGTCACTATACAATATGCGGCCACACAAATAATTGCCATGCAGCAACCAGCAAACAAGGGCCATGCGGCCAACCATATAAATGTGCATGCGGCCACAAATTAAAACCATGCAATAAAGCAAATACATGCAAGCAATTAATTAAATGGCCATGCGGCCAAAACAATTGCATTTGCATGTGGCCAAGCAAATATTGCATGCAAATGCATGCAAGCAATTAAGCAAATGGCCATGCGGCCAAAGCAACTGCATTTGCATATGCGGCCAAGCATTTGCAAATGCGGCCAAGCAAATATTGCATGCAAATGCATGCAAGCAATTAATTAAATGGCCATGCGGCCAAAGCAATTGTATTTGTATGCGGCCATGCAAGCAAATGCATATGCGGTCATACAAGCAAATGCATATGCGGCCATGTAATAAATAACCATGCGGCCATGCAAGCAAATGGCCATACAAGCAAATGCATATGCGACCAAGCAAATAAATGCTCAAGCGGCCAAGCAAATAAATGCAAGCAAATGGCCATGCAGCCAAAAATATATTTGCTAAGTAACAGCTAGCAAAATGCAACTGCGGCTAAGCAACACATTGTTGCATGCGGCCAAAAGTACAATTAATGGCTCCCACGGAGAACATGTCCATGGAAAATACCATGGCCTTCATGTTCTACCAAACAACAATAGGAACCCAAATCCAGACTCCCGTAGTTCAAATTTGGATAAAATAGAATTCTCTACAACATGGAACCATCAAATAGCAAAATATGCAGGTTTGATAGATCAAAACTCATAAAAATCGAAAATACCACAAAGCTAGATTTACAAGAAATTAACCACGGAAATGAAAAATGCTAAGTACTAAAGTGGGTTAGAAATACATGAGGAAGACAGTAGAACAATAAAAAGGGAATTCCTCCATGAAGCAAGATGTACTTGCCTAAACCTTTCTGGTAGGTGGAGAGTATTGGTGAGGAAGAAGAAGAGTGAATGAGGAGAGAGAAAGAGTTTTAGGTTAATAAATAATGATGGTAGTGGTAGGTAGGAGTTTGGTTCACAAACCGAACAAAGCCAAACAAACCGAACCGAATCAAGCAATAAAATGCCAAATAAATCATGCGAGGAGACATGCAATACGAGTCAAAATACGTACACGTATACCAAAATATGTAATACGAACCATGGTCATTACATAACATATTCTTGAAGCCAAGGAAAAGATCTACAACTTCTATGTTGGAAGTTGGGAGAGATTCTGACCACAAATCAGCCAAATAGGACAAGAAAACGGCCAAATAGGCATTATGCGGCCAAGGGTGGATGGGGTCTCATGCGACTGGGTCGATGGGGACCCATCCATACGGCTGGGTCGATGGAGACCCATCCATGTCGCTGGGTCGATGGGTGCCATCTATGCGGCAGGGTCGATCGGGTGCCATCTATGCGACTGGGTCGATGGAGACCCATCTATGCGGCAGGGTCGATGGGGCGCCATCTATACGGCTGGGTCGATGGGGACCCATCTATGCGACAGGGTCGATGGGGCGCCATCTATGCGGCTGGGTCGATGGGGACCCATCCATGCGCCAGGGTCGATGGGGTGCCATCTATGCGGCTGGGTCGATGGGGTGCCATCTATGCGGCTGGGTCGATGGGGTACCATCCATGCGGCTGGGTCGATGGGGTACCATCTATGCGGCAGGGTCGATGGGGACCCATCCATACGGCGGGGTCGATGGGGAGCCATCTATGCGGCTGGGTCGATGGGTACCCATCCATCTCTGAAAATCTGAGAAGGATAGCCATGAAAACCCATAGCTTCCAAGCTCCATAAAACCTTCATCGTAAGTCCAAATTTGGACTTCCATAGGTCAAAATGGGGTAGAATGAACTTCTCTACAACATGAAACAACCAAAACTTGAAAATAATAAAGTTTGATTGATCAAAATCCAAGAAATCCGAAAATACAACAAATTTAGATCTACAAGAAATAAACCATGGAAATTAAAAATGCTAAGTACTAAAGTGTCTTAGAATCTCATGAGGAAGACAATGGAATAATAAAAATGGAGTTCCTCCATAAAGTAAGTTGTACTTTCCTAAGCCTCTCTTGGTAAGTGGAGAGAGTTAATGGAGGAAGAAGAAGAAGTAAATGAAAAAGTAAGAAAGTAATGAAGAGAGAGAAAGGGTTGGTGGGTTTTAAAGGGAGGGATAACATGTTGAACCGACCCAACCAAGCCAAACCAAAACCAAGCCAAGCCAAGCCGAACCAGGATGAACCCAAAATAAACCAAAGCAAGATTAAACCAGGATCAAGCTAAGCAAGACAAGTCTAACTACTGGTCAAAATTCCGTACACGTATACTGGAAATACGTATTACGGAAAACGGAGGTGACAAGAACCATTTCTATAGAAAAAAGGCCCAGCATATAATTTCCAAATCAAATAACACAACAATAGTTATTGGGCTTAGGCCTAAGCCTACATAAAATACAACTGACTAATTCCTAAGTTATCGGGCTGGAAGCCCAAACCCGTTAGCAAATCCTAAATAATAATCAGCAAAATAAATCTGTGTAAACAAACCCAAATAACACTAGTGGGCTGGAAGCCCAACCTGACAAGTTAGGGTTTTAAACTCTACAGTTTCTTCTCCACTTTGGAGAGAGAAACCATATGGCCGTTATAAAAAAAACACAGAGAAAGAAAAGAGAAGAAGAAGGATGGAAGATGGAGCTCACCGAGTAAGGGGTTCCGCCCAGCCACAGAGGGGCACGGTCAATCACGGGATGCCGCCGCTGGGTACTGAAGGCGAGGTAGGTAACTCCTCAGATCCAGCACGCTGCGGCATCACTGGAGATCGGTGGAGGAGATAGGAACATACGGTCGACCGATGAGGCGGCGAGGGAACCACGACGAACGATGGTTAGCAGCGGTACTTCGAGGCTTCCCAGTGGCTAAGGTTCAGATCTGGTGGTCAAATCCACATATCTGACCGACACGGTTAGGGCAAGGACGGCTCAAAGAGCTCTGGTGAACTCGTCGGTCGAAGCTTTGGCTCTAGGCGGTGGCACAACTCCATGTCTGAATGGCTCACTTCTCGGAGATGGTGGCGGAGCACATGGTGGCTAGGAGTTCAACGACGTCGGAGGCTCCAGTTTTGGGTCGGATACACACAGATTCGGTGCTGGTCGGTCGTGCGAACCCAGGCGGCGACTAGGGCGGTGGAAGACAGACACGGCGGCTGCAGGTTCATGTTAGTGGATCTGTGTCTGGTGGAGGTGTCGGTAGTGATGAGGCGGTGAGCGGGGTGCTGGTATAGTGAGCGTGGAGGTTGGGGTGACCGGAGTTTGCTAAGAATTGGAGATGGCTGGCCAGTCAGGGTCGGTGGAGTCAAGAGGTGCTGGTGGTGATAGTAAGGAGGAGATGGGTGGAGCTGGGTGCAACGATGGCCGGAGATCGGCCAAGTAAGGCGGCGTGCGGCGGACAGTCGATGGAGCTCGGCCAGACAGGGGTCAGTGGTAGGGGGAGAGAGAGAGAGAGAGAGAGAGAGAGAGAGAGAGAGAGAGAAAGAGTGGATTTATTTGTGTAATAAAATATTGGGGTGTCTCCAATATTTTATAGGAAGATTATGGTGTGCTCCACAAGCCATGATGGTACAAATATAAATTGTAATAGATCTAGGGCCTATAGTAGAGACTACTAACTAACTACTAACCACTAACAACTAATTGCTAACTAATCTAGTAGTTAGTAACTAAATACCAATCATTAATAAATCTAAAATCCAAGTCCACTAATAATTAGTACAAAATTAGGAATATAATATTAGCTAGTAGCCTACAATCCAAGTCCATGGTAGGCTAATTAGGCTAAGCTAGTCCACAATCCAAGTCCAAGTTTGGTAGGCTAAAATAAAATAAATTAAAATTAAAGCTAAAATGGATTTTAGTCCAATACGAAAGAAAGGTTAAATAAACTATATGATTTAAAATAAAATATTAACAATAATAGAAGAATATTTATTTACAAATAATATTTTTGACAATCTTTTCTTGAAATTAAAGAAAACATTTATACTCAAATAACTTATAAAATTCAAGAAAAATGGCAAGAAATTATAAATTCAATTTTTTTGAAAAGAGTGGTTACATACCCAGGCCTGTCCCTGGCCGATTTGCGGGCTTCCTGGCCCATGTTGTACCTCTACCTATGAACTCAATTATTAGAAAGTAGGATTCAGTTCCATGGTTCCTCCGTTTGTTTGTCTAAGAAAGTTAATATTTTGGACTTTCCACTTGCAGCTACAATATTTTCATTGCCAAAATAAGTCAAATTAGCAACGAAATTAGTGACGCTGGAATAAACTTCACTAATTTTTTGTAAATTAGCGTTATATGTAAACGACGTCGCAAGATGTCACTGTTAGCGACGTTTAGCAACTATCTTTAATATTATGGAAGGTGAGGTCTCTGAGTAGTCAGTAAACATTGCTATATTTTTAACAATAGTGACGTTTAGCGACTCCAACCGTAATATGTTGATGTATACTAGTGACGTCTAGTATGGACATCGCTAAATTACTTAATATATATAGGGTTCTGGCTCTGGTTCGATTTCTCATTATTTCGTTCCCAAAATTTCAAATCCCGCCCCCTTCCCTGACCTCTTCGTCCCCATGCCCCTTGGCGAACCCTCGACCCCCCGACGAACCCCTAACGAAAACCCCCATCTCCGAGAACTTTCGGTGCTCTAGGCCGCCTCCACCTCTAACGCTCCAGCCCTCCTCCACCTATGATCCTCCTCCCCTCTCCGGTCGACCCCCTCCTCAGTCAACCCCCTCTCATCTCGGTAAACCTCCCCCCCTCTCTCTCTCTCTCTCTCTCGTAGCACAGTCACGGACACGGGGACATGAGACATAGGGACACATCCGAGCATAGAGAATTGGACACACTGACATGGGACACACACAATGAAACTTGGACATGCTAAAAAGGGTCACACACACAATGACACACTAACACGGGATAATAGCTGTAGAATTTTGTTCATTTAGTTAATTTTTAGAATACGTTTATAGATTATGTTCTGTTTTGATACTTAATTAAGAATTGGTTATGTATTTGAGATTATCGTGACATTGACACACAAATCGAACACTGACATAGATACACACTGATTTTCTTGTTAATGAGTATGTATATGTGTATGGATTACAATTTAATTTTTTCATAAGTTTAATTAATATCGAAACAATATTACATATAGGACACAACATAGATACATAAATGACTTAGTAAGGTATCATGAAATAATCATAGGTGTATTTTCTAGTTTAGGGTGTGAATATAGGCTTGTGTGACATCTCCTACCAATGTATATACTAAAAATAAAATATGTTATAGTATATCGAAAAAGAATAAGTTATAACCGACATACATGTTTGAACTAGTTTTGTGATAACCTAAGGAAGGTTATATGTGTATGATGGATCCTAATTTTGGCCATCTAAGGAAGGTTGTACCCTAGATATATTTTGATATCTAAGATATGAAACATACATATCCATCTAAGTGTATATGTATCTATATTTATATTTTGGTACCAAGATACGTTGCGACACCTATATCCTCAATTCGGAGTCTTTCCACATGTCTACTAGGTTTAGAGATATATAGATACATATATAAGGGTATAGAAATATACAGTTATAGAAGTAGGTTTAAATGTTTGTGTCAAGAGTGAATGGCCTAGAGTGTATGTTGGTACCAAGATACCAAGTGTCAAGTATGTTGGTACCAAGATACCAAATACCTAGAAAAGGCGTCAACCTATGTTTATATTAGACACTTCGAGGTCAAGGGTAATCTAAGGAAGGTACTAAGGAATATATATAGTACCTAGGCCTCGTTTGGTTCACGAAATCATCGGGTTGAGAAAGAAAAGTAATTACTTTCCTATGTTTGAGTGTCGAAGGAATCGAGGAAGGAAGGAGAGTGATTTCTAACGGAAGAAAAAATAGGACGAAAAGTAATTCCACCCATCCAAGCAAGGAATTACTTTCCAACATTGAAGATTCACTTTCCTTTTCAATTTCCTTGGCGTTTCCAAACGTCGGAAAGAAAAATCAATAAGAATTGTAATTTCCCAAAGGAAAGAAAATGTCAAGGAATTGATTTCCTTTTCCTTCCATTCCGCGAACCAAACGAGACCAAAGTGTATAGAATGAGTATCCTGGAAGTATATCAAGATCATACCGAGATATTTTAAAAATTGGGTAATTGTCAAGGTAAGTTTGGGGTTTATATGGAAGTATCTAGAGCGTATAGAGTGAGTATACCGTGTCAGTCCGAAGTCAAGTATCCATGTCGGCTCTTCTCTGAAAAGTAAATTTACATTTGTAAGATTTCAAGTACTACATTTTGACTTTAGTCAAATTTTATAGCACTTTAAGGCTGCAATAGGCACTTGCCATACTTAAAAATTGCAAGAAAAATAAGAGACATTCCAGATTTGGAAATAAAATAAAGAAAAATGAGGGAGAGAAAAACTTACCAAACAGAGAAGGAAATAATGAGAAAAAAGTAGTTAAATTTGGAGTATTAGTTTGGAATGTAACATTGCATGCCAATATTAAAAAGACACTCCAAAAATAATAATTTATATATTTTTTAATAAATTGGAATATATGTTTGGAGTGTCTCCACTTATGCCATTTGATTGCTACAACTTTCTAGTTTGTCTTAGTGATAGTTAGTCCCAAGTAATTTCTGAGTGTCTCTTTGGCCTTGTTTGTTGCCAACAAAGTGATAGAAAGGAAAGTCAAAAAAATATAATTGAAGTCTCTCTCTCTCCATCCGGCTATACACCTTTCATTTTTTAAAATAATTAAATAGAAGGAAATAATGAGAAAAGAAAAGTAGTTAAATTTGGAGTATTTGTTTAAAATATAATATTTTGTGTCAATATTAAAAAGATATTCTAAAAATAATAATTTATATAATTTTTAATAAATTGGAGTATATTTTTGGAGTGTCTCCACTTATCCCATTTGATTGCTACAACTTTCTAGTTTGTCTTAGCGATCGTTTGTCCAAATTAATTTCTGAGTGTCTCTTTGGCCTTGTTTGTTGCTAACAAAATGATATAAAGGAAAGTCAAAAAAATAATTTTTGAAGAGTCTCTCTCCATCCGGCTAGAGGGTCTCTCTCCATTCGGCTATACACTTTTCAGTTTTTTTAAAATAAGTCCTGTTACCAAGCCAACTTATCGGACTATTTTAAAAAATAATAAAAAATAATAAACAAACAAACATGATAAGTGATTCCCAAATGCGGAAAGAGGTATAACCTCCTTAGTTAGTCGGACGGTCTCGAAATTGAACTACGGAAGTGGTGCATGTGTGTGTAAAAATTGAAAATAGTGGACTCAAATGGCATACAACTCAACATGCATAAAGTTCCGTGTATTATGCCGGACATTTAAAAGAATTTGATCTCAAACAAAATGGTTAAGGCAAACATTATGTTGGGAAAGAAACGCGGAAACCTTTCTCCAAACCGGAGAGTACCTGCGAGAGGACCGAGCAATACAACGCACGAACCCAAAAACAATCACACAAAACAATCCACGCAGACACAGAGAATTTTTGACGTGGAAAACCCTTGCGGGAAAAACCACGGGACGATCGGAGTCCAACCCTGAGAAGCTTCCACTAATGGAATAGAAGAATTACACCCTCTACAAACTCCTCCCGATCCAAATCGGATCCCCACAACACTCAGAAGTAAGAACAATGATTACAAGGCTACGAAGAGCGAGAACGACGAGTAGAGATTACCCGAATCCGATTCTCCTTCGAAAAACACATTCAATCCTCCGTCTTCTCTTCCGAAGTTGCAATGGCACTCTTGCATCCTTCTCTCTCTTTTCTTCAATATTCTACGATTGTGTTACAATAGATTAGGGCTTGGAAATCCCAACTTAACTCCCTAATCCCGCAACAAATCTGGACCGTTTGATTTGATCCAGTGGTAAAAAATCACCCAGATTTCCGCCTCAGCCCCGACGACACAGAGTTCGGCCAGAACTCTGTGTCGGGCAAACAGAATCTACCAGCAACATTCTGGAATGGCCAGACCGAGTTCGGCCAGAACTCGGCCTGGGACCGAGTTCGGCCCGAACTCGGTGGCCCAGTTCCAGAACCTCCCTCCGGGTAGCAGCAGCAGCAACAACTCTTCGTTGCCTACTTCCCGAGCTTCTTCGACATCGAACGGCGCTCGTCGCACTCCGGGATCTTCTCCACATAGGTTGGGAACCCCACCCACTCCAACAAATCTCTTCCTTCACAACTATGGGGAGGATATCGTCATCCCGACGATCTGCCTGCAGTACTCAAACTTCCCCCTTGGTAGAATCTTCGTGAACATATCAGCTCCATTGTCATCTGTATGAACTTTCTCAAGCGCCGCGTCCTTCTTCTCAACCACATCCCGTATCCAATGATACCGAGTCTCGATGTGTTTGGACCGGCTATGAAACATCTGATTCTTCACAAGGTGAATAGCACTCTGACTGTCGCAAAGCAAAGTATACTGCTCTTGCTTCAGTCATATTTCCTGCAGCAGCTTCTTCATCCACAGCAGCTCCTTGCAAGCCTCCGTCGCCGCAATGTACTCTGTCTCTGTCGTCGACAAAGCAACACACTTCTGCAACCGCGACTGCCACGACACCGCTCCTCCCGCAAACATCATCACGTAGCCCGAAGTCGATCGCCTCGTGTCTACATCTCCAGCCATATCAGCGTCGGTATACCCAACCAGCTTCGGCTCGTCACCACCAAAGGAAAGTCTCCAACCAGTAGTGCCCTAAAGATATCGTAGAATCCACTTGACCGCACTCCAATGTACCCTTCCAGGATTTGAAAGATACCTGCTAACCGTACCAACTGCATGAGCAATATCTGGCCTCGTACACACCATGGCATACATAAGGCTTCCCACAGCTGAGGCATATGGAACCCGCTCCATATCTTCCTTTTCGTCTTCGGTAGATGGACACTGCTCCTCAGTGAGCTTAAAGTGAGCCGCAAGAGGGGAACTCACTTTCTTCGACCCGTCCATCCCAAAACGCTGAAGTACCCGGTGAATGTACTTCGTTTGGGACAAGTGTAGCAGCTTGGACTCTCTCTCTCGGCTGATCTCCATCCCAAGAATAGTCTTCGCTGCGCCCAAATCCTTTACAGAGAAGGCCACGCCCAGTTGGCACTTCAACTCCGCTATCCTAGTGGCATTCCGTCCCACCAATAGCATATCATCTACATAGAGCAATAAAATGATAAAATTATCATCGGCAAAATACCTCACAAATACACAGTGGTCCGACGTCGTCCATGCATAACCATGCTCCCCCATAAACGACTCGAACTTCCTGTACCACTGCCTCGGAGCCTGCTTCAGACCATACAAGCTTTTCCTCAACCGGCAGACCAAATGTGACTTGTCCTTCTCACAGAATCCCTCTGGCTGCTCCATGTACAACTCCTCCTCAAGATCACCGTGGAGGAATGCCATCTTCACGTCCATCTGCTCGACCTCCAAGTCGAGACTGGCTGCTAATGCTAGCACCACCCGAATAGACGAATGCTTGACGATAGGCGAAAAGATCTCATCATAATCCACGCCTTTTCGCTGACCGTAGCCTTTAACTACCAGCCTCGCTTTGTATCGAGGGCGAGTAGCATCATCCGTCTGCTTTACTCTGAACACCCATCGATTCTTCAAAGCCTTCTTGCCCTTTGGCAACCGCACCAGCTCATAAGTGGAATTGGTGTGCAAGGAACTCATCTCCTCCTGCATAGCCTCCATCCACTCCTGCATGTGTTCGTCTTCCATAGCCTCTGCAAAACTTTCGGGCTCTCCCCCGTCAGTCAATAGCACATACTCATCTGGTGAGTATCTCGTAGATGGTCGACGATCCCTGTCACTCCTCCTCAAAGGAACCACTGGTGCTGGCTGTATACCAACAGCCTCCTCCCCTTCAGGAACTGCCTCTCCGGCATGCTCATCCTCCTGAGGGACACCCTGACCACCATCAGCAGGCTGATGATCAAGGTTGGGAGCAACTCCATGTACCGGCTCCCCCATAACTGGATCCTCTGCGATGTCCTCTGGAAACTGCTCGAAGCGAAATGACTCTAACTCAGGCAATTCCTCAGCCTCAGAAGGCGTCTCGGAATCCTGAGTGTTGGTCATGGTCTGATCCTCGACGAACACCACGTCCCTGCTTCTGTAGAGCTTTCCTTCCACTGGGTCGTAGAGTCTATAGCCAAACTCATCTCAACCGTAGCCGACAAAGACGCATCGCCTCGTCTTCGGCTCAAGTTTGGTCCTCTCGTCCTTCGGTACATGCACGAAGGCCTTACAGCCAAACACTCGCAGGTGATTGTATGACGGCTCTTTACCGTACCATACTTTGTCAGGCACATCACCCTGCAAAGGAGCACTAGGAGACAAATTAATAACATAAGCAGCTGTGAGAAGAGCCTCACCCCAGTAACTGCCCGGCAAGTTTGCTTCTGACAGCAAACACCGCACCCTCTCCATCAGTGTCCTGTTCATGCGCTCCGCTACACCATTGAGCTGAGGTGTCTTGGGCGGAGTCTTCTGGTGTCGTATCCCTTGCTCTCTGTAATACGTATCAAAGGGACCGATGTATTCTTCGCCATTGTCGGACCGAACACACAATAACTTCTTACCCGTCACCCTTTCAACAGAGGCCTGAAACTCCTTGAAAGTAGGCAGCACCTGATCCTTGGTCTTTAAGGCATAGACCCAAACCTTTCTAGAAAAGTCATCAATAAAGGTTACAAAGTAAGAAGCACCACCAAGAGATTTTACCTTCATAGGACCGCAGACATCCGAGTGAATCAACTCGAGCAACGCCGGCTTCCTCGAACTTGGGTGACTTTGGAAAGACACCCTATTTTGCTTCCCAGCTAAATAGTGCGTGCACTTCTCCAACTTTGTAGACTTGAGCCCCGGAATCACCTTCCTGTTCACCAAGTAGCTCATCCCCTTCTCGCTGATATGGCCGAGCCGCCCGTGCCACAACTCGATAGACGCATCACTGACTGCGTTCACCTCCTGTGCCCTCTGTGCGCTCCCCTCCATATAGTAGAGACCGGACTTCTTGCTTCCTCTGGCAATCACCATCGAACCTCTGGAAAGCATCCACTGACTGTTCCCGAAGAGACCGAAGAATCCCTCGTCATCCAACCTTCCAACCGACACCAGGTTGAAACGGATATCAGGGACATGACGAACATCTTTGAGAACAAGAACCGCACCCGTCTTCGTTCTCAAATGCACATCTCCAACGGCAACTGCCTTCGACACATCTCTATTGCCCATCTTCAACACTCCACAGTCGTCTGTTGTGTAAGTGGCAAATAGTGCCCTGTTGTGAGATACATGTGCTGAAGCCCCTGAGTCCACCAGCCAAGAATTGTCATCGCAGGTGAGGTTTGTAATGACCTCATCACATATGACGATCACATCGCCTCCATGCATCGAGGCCGTCGCTGTAGTGTTCTCTTCTTGCTTTCCCTTGTCATCCTTCTTCTCTCTCTTCCAAGCGAAACAGTTCCGCTTGATGTGGCCCTTCTTACCACAATGGTAACACTCTAAGTCCTCGTAACGACCCTTGGACTTCCCCCTGCTCTTGTCTCTGCCACCACCTGGACCCCTGCTTTTGCCCCTTCCGCGGCTCTCTGAAACAAGTGCCTCTGAGTGGTGGGATGTGGATGAAGTGCCCTGAGAACGTCTCCGTATCTCTTCATTCAACACCCCGCTCTTGGCAAACTCCAGACTGACCACGCCCTCTGGAGCAGAAGCGATCATAGATACTCGTACGGTCTCCCACGAGTCTGGCAAAGTACACAGCAGCCACAGTCCCTGAACTTCGTCGTCGAACTTGACTCCCATAGAAGATAGTTGGTCAACCACGCCCTGGAACTCACTCAAGTGGTCCGAAATAGACGCCCCATCCTTGTATCGCAGACCCATCATCGTTCGGATCAGAAATAATTTGTTTACCCCGGTCTTCTTCGCATACAAGGATTCCAGCTTATCCCACAACGTCTTCGCGTGCTCAATATTGGCAACGTGGTTGTACACGTTCTCGTCCACAAACTGCCGTATGTACCCACACACTTGTATATGCTCGAATGTCCAGTCCTCCTCGGATTTATCACTGGGCTTCTCGGATGCAAACACGGGTAGATGCAGCTTCTTGACAAACAGCAAATCCTTCATCTTGCTCCGCCAATAATGATAGTTTATGCCATTAAGATTCACCATGCGCACCGGCTTCGCGTCCATCTCTCCTCTCTGGTTTCTGTCAACTCCTGACACCCTTCTGAATTCCAGAACCTGGCTCTGATACCACTCTGTTGGAAAAGAAACGCGGAAACCTTTTCCCAAACCGGAGAGTACCTGCGAGAGGACCGAGCAATACAACGCACGAACCCAAAAACAATCACACAAAATAATCCACGCAGACACAGAGAATTTTTGACGTGGAAAACCCTTGCGGAAAAAACCACGGGACGATCGGAGTCCAACCCTGAGAAGCCTCCACTAATGGAATAGAAGAATTACACCCTCTACAAACTCCTCCCGATCCAAATCGGATCCCCACAACACTCAGAAGTAAGAACAATGATTACAAGGCTACGAAGAGCGAGAACGACGAGTAGAGATTACCCGAATCCGATTCTCCTTCGAAAAACACATTCAATCCTCCGTTTTCTCTTCCGAAGTTGCAATGGCACTTTTGCCTCCTTCTCTCTCTTTTCTTCAATATTCTACGATTGTGTTACAATAGATTAGGGCTTGGAAATCCCAACTTAACTCCCTAATCCCGCAACAAATCTGGACCGTTTGATTTGATCCAGTGGTGAAAAATCACCCAAATTTTTGCCTTAGCCCCGACGACACAGAGTTCGGCCAGAACTCTGTGTCGGACAAACAGAACCTACCAGCAACATTCTGGAATGGCCAGACCGAGTTCGGCCAGAACTCGGCCTGGGACCGAGTTCGGCCCGAACTCGGTGGCCCAGTTCCAGAACCTCCCTCCGGGTAGCAGCAGTAGCAGCAACTCTTCGTTGTCTACTTTCCGAGCTTCTTCGACATCGAACGGCGCTCGTCGCACTCCGAAATCTTCTCCACATAGGTTGGGAACCCCACCCACTCCAACACATTAGTAGTTAGGAGGCATCACAATTTCAGCAGTCGACTTTAAAAAATATATATATATATATATATATATCGAACCAATATAATAAAGCAAGCCATTATATATATATATATATATATATATATATATATATATATATATATATATATATAGCAAGTGAACTCTAGCCTAGTGGTTAAGAGAGATGCATGCGGTCCGAGTGGTCAGGAGTTCGAATCCTAGTAGAAGCGATTCCAGAAACAATTTACCTGGTTTATATATATATATATATATATATATATATATATATATATATATATATATATATATATATATAGCAGTAGTCATTGTAGTTCCTGAAAAATATATATTTTCAGGAACTACAATGACTACTGCTATATATATATATATATATATATATAACCGTTAATTTACCAATGGTTAAGATTAGATGACTTAAAGCACATCCAACGGATGTGAACATGGAGATGCATGGAGATGCAAAAAGTGATATATATATATATATATATATATATATATATATATATATATATATATATATATATATATATAATCAGTTGTCATTGTAGTTCTTGAGAGGGGGAGAGATGTCTCCAGTTGCAGCCATCGTGGTCAGTATGTTACTTGCAGTCCTTGTAACTATGCTCTTAACCAACCACGTGAAGAAATGGATGAAGAGTTCTGCCAAACTACCACCGGGAAGTATGGGTTGGCCTCTTGTTGGAGAGGGTCTCTCTTTCATCAGGTCGAGACCCATATTAGGAACACTCGGAGATTTCATAGAGCATCGCATATCCAGGTATATATATCTTCTCTTCTACTATATAATGAGGATTCAAAACGGCTCAAAAGTGAACTGTCTAAGTCGTAATTATATCGTAGTCCATTTTATTTTTTTTTAAAATATGTAGAAAATTCAAATTTGTATATATATTCATTATTGTAAATCAAACTCAACCAAAGAAGAAAAATACCTCCTATGTATCTTAACCACATGAGTTAGAAGAGATATATGATTGTAATTAAATACTATTCTTATTATCTGTATTATACATACAAAACATGTACATTTCATTTACTAGTATATATATACTCTTTTGCTTGGTTTCTTTCTTGCACGAGATGAGTCAATTCTTCTAAGACTACAAATGCACATGTCAGCTATGAGCTATGTACCTAGCTACTGCGTTAAGGAGGTCAGTCTTGATACTGGTTGTAAGTTCCTAATGACTACAGATTACATTCATAATTTTAATTGAGAAGTCGTAACAGACGCTCCTAAGGGGGTGTTTGGTTCGGAGGGAGTAAAAATAGACCAGTCAATTGGACCGGGCCGGTCCAGTCCAGTCCGGCACGAGTCCGTCCGAAAAAATTGGCTCATATGTCGGTCCGATCCAATTAATTGTGGGCCCGGGCCGGCCCGGCTCCGTATATTGGGTCGTGCCGGGCCACATATAGTGGCCCATAATATAGGTCCGGCCCGGTCATACCCGAAACCCAAGTCTGACCCATCCAGGCCCGGCCCGGTCATACCCGAAACCCAAGTTTGACCCAGTCCGGCCCGGTCCAAGATTAATCCAGCCCAGCCCAGCCCAGCCCGGCCCGGTCCGAGGCTCAACCTGGTTGCAACATCTCCTGCACAATCTATTTGATTTGTCCCAAATCCTACCAGCTGACAGCAGTGTTGTCACTTTCCCAAGGAAAATGAAAAAATTTGTAAACAACAAGCACTCTGCCCACCAAATATGATTTGTACCACTGCCTAAATCAAATGCAAGTTGTGGTGGCCTCTATTATTATTATGATTATATAGTGTAGTGATGAATTGTATTTGAAATGAATTGAATGATTGAACTGAATTGAATTAAAATTCAATTCAATATATATTAGTTGCAAGTTGCTATAACAACAACATACATCAATCATGAATGCATCCATACATCAGCTTAGTCAAAGTGTCCGACCAAGCCCGGCCAGGCCCGGCACGACCCGAAGCCCACCGTGCCGTGGGTTATGTGCCGGACTGGACTTAAAATTTTCATCCATAGTACGACCCGCCCCGCTACAGTTTATGGGGTCAAGAGGTCCGGCCCGGCCCAATCAAAGCTCTAGTGAAAAAGTAGGATAGTTCTTTTGTCCGTTCGACTACACATCAAACTCAATTTACAACTTGTAACTTGTAATATGAATGTGACATCGTGCATTCCACTAACATTGGTAAAGGAAATTTATTTTTCTCTTCAGCCAGTTGAGAAAAATCAATGGACCATCTCTAACCAGATCCAATCTACCATAATTTAAATTTAAGTGAAAAAAATTTTATGGGATAAAGTGCAAAAAATCCCTCATTAAATATACGTCTTTTGCGTAGAAAAATCTTTTAGAATTTTTTGGCAATTTACCCCTCCTTAGATTACATATCCGCTCGATTAGGCCCCTCCAGCCAAATTTTAAAAATTTTATACCTAAAATGTCCCTGCCCCCCTCTACCCCCCCCCTCCGGCGGCGCCGGCGAGCCCCCAGCCCCCCCCCCCCCCCAATCCCCCCCTCGCCGGCGACCCCCCAGCTCCCCCGACCCCCCCCCCCCCCCCTCGTCGGTGACCCCCCAGCTCCCCTGACCCCCCCCCCCCCCCCCCCGCCGGCGAGCCCCCAGCCCCACCCTCCTCGCCGGCGAGCGCCCCCCGACCCTCCATGCCTGACCCCCCACCCCCCCCTCCTCCTCCCTCACCGACCCCGACCCCCCCTCCTCCCTCGCCGGCGAGCGCACCCCCCTGCTCCTCTTTGCCGGCGAGCGCCCCCCCCCCCCCCCCCCCCGACCCCCCCTCCTCCCTCGCCGGCGAGCGCACCCCCTCCTCCTCCTCGCCGACGAACGTAGCCCAAACAGCCGAAGAAGGAGGGGGGGAGGGATAAAATTGTCATTTGGGGGCAAAATGAGCATATTTCATACTTTTAGAAATTTTAAGAGCATGGAGTCTTTTAATGAAAAAAGCGAGAATCTAACGAGGGGTTATATATATATATATATATATATATATATATATATATATATGAATGACAAGCAAGGACATGTCAAATAAAGAGTGAAGTTGACATGTCAATGGTATGGCAAGGACAATGTGAAATTGGTTGTCTAGATCTAAACAATGCACTTCACAATAACTTTATGTTCACATCATCAATTATGAATAAAAATATTTAGGGTAAAGTGCATTTAAACCCTCCTTAGAGTTGCCTCGTTCGCAAAATAAGACCTTTTAGAAAACTTAAGCAGTTTGCACCTCCCGCAAAACCTTTTTTGCTCGGAAATCACCTTTCCGTCAAAATGACGTTAGAAGTTGCCGTTAGAGCCCATATTTTGGAAAAAAAAAAAATGTTCACTATCCAAAATACCCCTAATGCTTACATTGTGGCTGCTGCTAGCTCTCTTTCATTCTCAATATATAAGAATGTTTGTTTGAAACATAAAACCTAAGCTTTATATTTTCTATTTTTTGACCGGTTGGTTGGAAGGAAAAATAATATTTAATTTTTTTATATTCTTTTTTTTTACTTATTTACTCTCATTTAATGTATTGAAGCTTTTTTTTGCCTACAGATCTCAAATCCAACTGCAAATTTTTTTTATATTCCATTTTTTTTTTACTTATTTGCTCTCATGTAATGTTTGAAGCTTTTTTTACTTATTCCTTCTTCTTTTTTTTCTCAAGACGTCCAAATAGAAATTATGGATGAACAATTTATTGCTATTGTGGATTAATTAGCCCATTGAAAACTTTATTGACACCAACAAATCCTGGAAGATGATTCTACGGGAGTGCAAATTTTCCAACAAATTCTTGTGATTTTTACTATGGGAGGATGAGAAACCGGACCATGCTTCGACATACATGTTTTGCAATTTATTTTTGGATTTTTGACACGTTTAGTAATATTTAAGTTATTTGTTTAAGTAATACATGTGATGAAAATAAATTTGTATCAAGATTTACAATTTTAGTTAGAATTAATAAATAAATAATTACGATAATAGTCATGAGTAATAAATTATTAAGTAAGACTATAATGATGATTACTAAATTATTAATTAAAATTATTATAATATATAAAATATTAACTATAATTATAATTATGATTAAATTATTATTAATTAATATTATAATAAAATTGTAATTAATAAATTATTAACTAAGATTATAATTATTAATTAAGATTATAATTATTATAAAATATTAAATAATATAATATTAGTTACAGTTATCTAGCTCCAAATACGGTTTACCAAACATGCCCTAAGTTAAATGGCTGGATAGTTCAGGACTAACCGGACATTTGTTAAAAGATTTTTTTTTTTTGCAGAAAAAATTTAAGATGAAAATCTACTATTTAGATTATGAACATTTATTTTCGAAAATGACGTCAAGCATGAGAATTCTATCTTTTTTAAGAACGGGAGGTTATTTTTAATAATCTTTTTAATATTTTGTTTTTTGTTTCTATTTTTTTAGTTCTTATTTCATATTTTTTTTCATCTTTTTAATAATCTTTTCTAGTTTTTTAAGAGTGACTTTTATTTTTAAATTTGTATAGTTTTTGTTTTTGTCTTTTTTCATTGTTTAAGATTTATCCTCATTTTTTGGTTTTTTGGAATATTTTGTCTATTTTTTATTTTTTCATATTTTAATAGTATTTTTTTGTTTTTATTTGCTATTTTTTTCCAGTTTTTCATCATTTCTATTTTTTAAGAATTGATTTTTTTTGTATTTATCAGTTTTGTTTTTCCCAAAAATATTTATATATTTGTTAAATAAAAAATAATTTATGACAAAATAATTTTAAATAATATTTATCCACTTTTTTGACGGAACTAACCATTTTTAACAAGTTAATATTAATTAAAATAATTTTAATAAATAATTTTACTAGCAAAGACCATTTTCCTTTTGTTAATATTTATCCACTTTTTAACAAGTATTTTTGCGTAACCGTTTTTAAGAAAATAATTTTAGAACTAACCGTTTTTAACAAGTTAATATTAGATAGCCCAGGGGTAAAATGGTCAAAACAACCCCATTTTAACAACCGTTAACAGAAAAGTTAGCGGAGGGGGTGATTTGAGCATTTTCGTAATCTTTTGGTTTTTCGGATCAGCGAGTCTTTATTTGCATTTTCGTGACATCTAAGGAGGGTTTAAATGCACTTTACCCAAATATTTATAAAAAAAGAAGAAGAAGAGTAGTTGTTGTCTTGGAAGTTGTAAAAAAAAATACTTTGTATTGTCTTCTCAATACTTTTGTATCGGAGAAGACTTTTCAAACTGATTGTCTTTTGTGAATATAATATCTTGCCATCTAGAGAAGACATTGTCTTATGTTCCATGCCACCTAAGAATCACAATACAAAATAAGACAATAGGGATGGAGATGCTCTAAACCAGAGAAGTGATACCAGTTGGCAGAACTTGTGGTCACGTTAACCAAAAACATTAGAATTGAGTGCTTGTGTTAACCTTATTAATTTGAGTTCCGTGTGATCTCTGAAATTAGTGCTGTAACTTACGATGACTCCTTAGGGTGTGTTTGGTAGGAGGAAAATGTGGGAGGAAGAAAAATAGATGAGGGAAAAATGAAGAGAAAGATTCATTTTCTTTTGTTTTGTATGGAAGAAAAATAGAAATGAAGGAAAAGTGGAGGTATTACTTTTCCCTCGTAACCTAAGAAATTCAATCCCCCAAAAGTGAGAGAAAAAGTGGAAGAAAAAGTGGAGACTTGTATTAATTAACAATTATACCCCCATATGAATGTATTATTTAAAAATTATTTATGAAGTCAAATGATAAATAAGTGTTTTTAGTTGAGGGTAGAATTGGTAAATCCTATATTTTTTTACTTTCTTTCCTTCCACTTTTTCTTTCATACCAAACAAAGAAAAATGCATCTCTTATCTTTTCATCTTTGCTACCAAACACAAATGAAGGAAATAATCTTTCCTTTCCATATGAAAGAAAAGTGTATCCTTATCTTTTTCCTTCCTTCCACTTTTTTATCCTTCCTACCAAACACAGCCTTAATAAGAACTTTTATGTCATAAATGAAATAAAAAAAATGTAGGTTATTGTAGTTGATCCTTCAATGTTTGTAGGGCTTATGTCAAGCCAATATTGTATTCATAGACCAGATCTCTTCATTTCAGGATCCTATGATGTCAAATTTCTTATTCAACATACCGTGCAAGTGTTATCTAAACATCTATTGCAGGTACGGAAAGACGTTCACAACAAACTTATTCGGAAAAATAACCATAATTTCAGTCGACGCCGATCTGAGCCATTTCATGTTACAAAATGACAAGAAATTGTTCAAATATGCTCTCCCAAATAATCTCAAGAAGCTGATCATGGACGACTCCGATACGACACCAGACCACGTGAGAAACAGTACACTGAGTTTCTTCAAAGGCGGAAAGATCCAAACGTCAACCTTGTACGAAGTCGGACTTCTGGCCGATACGCTTGTATCTTGGGAGGACAACTCCATCGTATCAGTCGAAGCCGAAGCGGAAAAGGTATAATTGTACCGTATGGACAAAGTACAACTCATACATAAACATCAAAAGGATAATGGTTCGTTTCATATAGGGTTGTTTAGCAATCGGATCTCACATAATAGTTGATATTAGAGTTTGGGTCTCCAAATTATAAAACGTTAATATTTTGGTCTCGAAATCGCTGTTCACGTTGGCTAGTGAACAGTAATTTTGAAACCAAAACACTAACGTTGGACAATTTGGAGACTCAAACCCTAACATTTAAGAGTACTGGCTAACTTACGACGATAATTCCTGTAGTTTACCTTCGATGCTAGCGCAAACCAAGTCTTCAGCCTAGTCCCGGGGGACCTTCGACTGGAGAAGCTAAGAAAAACGTATCGTTCGCTCTTCAGAGGAATGTCAGGTCTTCCCTTTGATCTTCCCGGAACTGCTTACAGGAAGGCTTTACATGTACGCTCTTCCAATTTAAATACCACATGAGGGAGATTGATTGATACATTACTGAGTCCTTATATATATTTTCACAAATCTATTTTAATTTTGACATTAATGTTTCCGTAGGCGAAAACCGAGATTCTAGACACGTTTTATAGAGAAATTGAGGAAAGGATGCGAAGTAGACACACTCAGGGAGATGGAGAAGAGAAGGATATGCTTGACTGGCTTATAAACAACACTACTTTGTCAAGGGAGCAGATTGGTACATCGCTACATGCTGTCATGTTTGCTTCAAATATCACATCAGCGAGAGTCATATCTTTTGCTATCTATTTGCTTGGAGGGTGTCCTGAAGCTGTAAAAAAATTACGGGTATGATAATATTGAGTCTACTCCATGTCATGTATGATTAGCTAGGAAATATATGTTAATTATATGAAGTAATTTACATGGTAACGAGTTCTTGACTTTGAATCCACAGGAAGAGCATCAAGAAATTAACCGAGGTGGAGGCAAAATACTGACGTGGGAGAATTACAAATGCATGGAATTTACTCACTGTGTAAGTGTAACAAGAAGTATTATATCTCCAGCTCTATGGATTAATTAAGGAAATTACTTGGGACACCACACAATGTGATAGGAGCTATGACATCCTTATTTTTCAAATGTGGGTTTTTGATACCTAAATTATCCTTCAAAATAAATGTTAGGGGCTGTCACAATTATATTCCCTTCTTTCTCTTGCAACCTCTTTCTCTTTCGAACGCCATTGTTGGTGGTTTCTAACCATATTATAGGGCTTTGGAAGCTTTAAAAATTATGACGGTCGGGTTGTGGACGACAAAGGGCTGCCATAATTTTGACGTGTTCGAAGTCGGATTGAGGATGACCAAGGACTGACATGATTCTGGCAGGATGGTGTTTGAAAGGGAAAGGAGTTGCATGAGGAAGTGGAAGAGAGAGTTGTGTGTGAGTTAAAAAAAATTGGGTGTTTGAAATGGCATGTGTTGCCCCCCTTAACAATTTTTCAACTTAAGTGTGTTGCCTCGTAACATAATAGCTCGTATCACTTTGTGTGTTTCCGTTACTAATTTCCTTAATTAAGAACAAAGGAACCTATAGATAAAGTATCATGGTAAAGCATAGTTCACTAAATTAACAATGTAAACTTCTCTTGGATAAGGTTTTTAACGAGACAATGCGACTTATGGGGCTCGCAAACGTTAACAGAATAATAAACAAGGACATCCAATTCAAAGGTATGATCAAAGCCAACTATCAAATTATATATAGGTTATACAATTCTTGGGGACTATCAAAATATATAGGGATCTCTTGGGAATTTTTTTTTTTCTCCGTATCTGCTGGGATGTAACTCTTGTAACATTAATTCTTGGGGACTATCAAAATAACTCAATTCTTGTTTTGCGCTTATATATAGGTTATACAATTCCATGCGGCTCTATAATATTGAACTCATATCCTACATCAGTACATTTGGACCATCAGTACATTTGGACCCTTCAATATACGAGGATCCTAAGAGCTTTAATCCATGGAGATGGCTGGTGAGTTTAAAATTTTATATATATGGGTTTTGTTAACATGTGTTATAAGGGCACATGTTAATATATTGATAAATGTGTATTTTATATATATGAGTACTCCCACCAGCACATTTATCATAACATGTGCATATATATATATATATATATATATATATATATATATATATATATATATATATATATATATTTTATATATATATATATATATATATATATATATATATAGCCGGCCCAGAGGTTTAGGTTGCCCTATCCTTGAGCTAATTTTGGTTGCCCTTTAACCCTTTGGTGGGGTTATACTGAGCCTAAGGGGTTGCCCTACCAGAAAGGAATTGTCCTAGCGGAGGGGGATTGCCCAAGCCCCAAGACTTGTCCGACTTACCCCAAGACCGGCCCTATATATATATATATATATATATATATATATATATATATATATATATATATATATATATATATATATATATATATACACACGTGTGTGCGCGTGCACGCTTTTGTTGTTTTCTTTGTTTAGAATCCGCAAGATACTTTTGTTTGGTCATCCAATGAATTCACACGTCCTTTTGATTTAGAGTCATTCTTATACAAAGTTTTTTTTAATTATATGCGACTAATATATATATGCACGTGGTTTTCAGCATAATTCTTACTATTTGGGAAGAACAAACAACTTAATTTTTTACTACTTGATAACAAACAAAAGCTCCATAATATTAATCTACTTGAGAAGAGCAGCCCAAAACTAAACCTACATAGTAGTATAGATTAAAATAGGTTATTTAAAATTTATTATGATCCCTCAACTAAACTACATAGTTAAGAATTTCACTTGAAAAGTGGCACTGTCTGGTCAAACTATAGTGTGCGCAAAAAAAAAAAAAAAAAAAATTCATGTAAAATATCATTCCTAATTTTTCATAATTGTATAAGTTTTTTTTTTTTTTTTTTTTTGCCTACATACGTGCAAATGTGTAAAGATAAGAGTAGTAAATGAAAATTGGATAAGGATAACATCTCTTTGTATTTCTATTTTGAATATGTATGTATAACCTCTACCGAGTAGGGGTCTTCAAATATTTACTAGTATGTTATGAATAGTGGTTTCTAGTTTCGAGTTGTCATTAATTTTAGGGTTAATTAGATTTTGGGTCCAAAAATAATTTAAAATTAACTTTTGGGTCCTGAAGATATCTGTTGGAGTGGGTGGGGTTCCCAACCTATGTGGAGAAGATCCCGGAGTGCGACGAGCGCCGTCCGATGTCGGAGAAGCTCGGGAGTAGTTGTTGCTGCTGCTGCTGCCCCAAAGGGGGTTCTGGACCAAGTCTGCCGAGTTCGGGCCGAACTCGGTCCCAGGCCGAGTTCTGGCCGAACTCGGTCTGGCCGTTCCAGGGTTTGGCCACCCAGTGCTGGTTGCCCCACACAGACTTCTGGCCGAACTCTGTGTGTCGGGGGGCTGAAGCGGATTTCTGGATGAGTTTTCATCATTGGATCTAATCCAACGGTCCAGGTTGGTTGCGGGATTAGGGAGATATATTGAGTTTTCTCAACCCTAATTCATAATCGTATAATCGCATTGGACAACACAAGTTTGAGAGAGAAGGAGGCAAGAGTGCCATTACAACTTCGGAGAAGAAGACGGAGGATTGAAGGTCGTTTTCGAAGGAGATCGTGTTCGGGTAATCTCTACTCGTCGTTCTCGCTCTTCGTAGCCTTGTAATCATTGTTCTTATCTCTGAGTGTTGTGGGGATCCGATTTGGATCGGGAGGAGTTTGTAGAGGGTGTAATTCTTCTATTCCATTAGTGGAGGCTTCTCAGGGTTGGACTCCGATCGTCCCGTAGTTTTTTCCCGCAAGGGTTTCCACGTCAAAAATTCTCTGTGCCTGCGTGGTTGTTTTTGTGTGGCTATTTTTGGGTTTGTGCGTTGTATTGCTCGGTCCTCTCGCAGGTACTCTCCGGTTTGGGAAAAGGTTTCCGCGCTTCTTTCCCATCAGAGTGGTATCAAAGCTTTGGGTTCAAAGGGTGTCAGGAGTTGACAGAGGAACCAGAGAGGAGAGATGGACGCGAAGCCGGTGCGCATGGTGAACCTCAACGGCACAAACTATCATTATTGGCGGAGCAAGATGAAGGATTTGCTATTTGTCAAGAAGCTGCATCTACCTGTGTTTGCAACCGAGAGGCCCAGTAATAAATTCGAGGAGGACTGGAAGTTCGAGCACATACAGGTGTGTGGGTACATACGGCAGTTTGTTGATGAGAACGTGTACAACCACGTTGCCAATATTGAGCACGCGAAGACGTTGTGGGATAAGCTGGAATCCTTGTATGCGAAGAAGACCGGGGTAAACAAGTTGTTCCTGATCCGAACGATGATGGGTCTGCGGTACAAGGATGGGACGTCTATTTCGGATCACTTGAGTGAGTTCCAGGGCGTGGTTGACCAGCTATCTTCTATGGGAGTCAAGTTCGACGACGAAGTTCAGGGACTGTGGCTGCTGTGTACCTTCCCAGACTCGTGGGAGACCGTACGAGTATCTATGATCGCTTCTGCTCCAGAGGGCGTGGTCAGTCTGGAGTTTGCCAAGAGCGGGGTGTTGAATGAAGAGATGCGGAGACGTTCTCAGGGCACTTCATCCACATCCCACCACTCAGAGGCACTTGTTTCAGAGAGCCGCGGAAGGGGCAAAAGCAGGGGTCCAGGTGGTGGCAGAGACAAGAGCAGGGAGAAGTCCAAGGGTCGTTACGAGGACTCAGAGTGTTACCATTGCGGTAAGAAGGGCCATATCAAGCGGAATTGTTTCGCTTGGAAGAGAGAGAAGAAGGGCGACAAGGGGAAGCAAGAAGAGAACACTACAGCGGCGGCCTCGATGCATGGAGGCGATGTGATCGTCGTAGGTGATGAGGTCATTACTAACCTCGTCTGCGATGACAATTCTTGGCTGGTGGACTCAAGGGCTTCAGCACATGTATCTCACAATAGGGCACTGTTTGCCACTTACACGACAGGCGACTGTGGCGTGTTGAAGATAGGCAATGGAGATGTGTCGAAGGCGGTTGCCGTTGGAGATGTGCATTTGAGAACGAAGACGGGTGCGGTTCTTGTTCTCAAGGATGTTCGTCATGTCCCTGATATCCGTTTCAACCTGGTGTCGGTTGGAAGGTTGGATGACGAGGGATTCTTCAGTCTCTTCGGGAACAGTCAGTGGAAGCTTTCCAGAGGTTCGATGGTGATTGCCAGAGGAAGCAAGAAGTCCGGTCTCTACTATATGGAAGGGAGCGTAGAGGGGGCACAGGAGGTGAACGCAGTCAGTGATGCGTCTACCGAGTTGTGGCACAGGCGGCTCGGCCATATCAGCGAGAAGGGGATGAGCTACTTGGTGAACAGGAAGGTGATTCCAGGGCTCAAGTCTACAAAGTTGGAGAAATGCACGCACTGTTTAGCTGAGAAGCAAAATAGGATGTCTTTCCAAAGTCACCCAAGTTCGAGGAAGCCGGCGTTGCTCGAGTTGATTCACTCGGATGTCTGCGGTCCTATGAAGGTAAAATCTCTTGGTGGTGCTTCTTACTTTGTGACTTTTATTGATGACTGTTCCAGGAAGGTTTGGGTCTATGCCTTAAAGACCAAGGATCAGGTGCTGCCTACTTTCAAGGAGTTTCAGGCCTCCGTTGAAAGGGAGACGGGCAAGAAGTTGTTGTGTGTTCGGTCCGACAATGGCGGCGAATACATCGGTCCCTTTGATGCGTATTGCAGAGAGCAAGGGATACGACACCAGAAGACTCCGCCAAAGATACCTCAGCTCAATGGTGTAGCGGAGCGCATGAACAGGACACTGATGGAGAGGGTGCGGTGTTTGCTGTCAGAAGCAAACTTGCCGGGCAGTTATTGGGGTGAGGCTCTTCTCACAGCTGCTTATATTATTAATTTGTCTCCTAGTGCTCCTTTGCAGGGTGATGTGCCTGACAAAGTATGGTACGACAATGAGCCGTCATACAGTCACCTGCGGGCGTTTGGTTGTAAGGCCTTCGTGCATGTACCGAAGGACGAGAGGACCAAACTTGAGCCGAAGACGAGGCGATGCGTCTTTGTTGGCTACGGTCGGGATGAGTTTGGCTATAGACTCTACGACCCAGTGGAAGGAAAGCTCTACAGAAGCAGGGACGTGGTGTTCGTCGAGGATCAGACCATGACCAACACTCAGGATTCTGAGACGTCTTCTGAGGCTGAAGAATTGCCTGAGTTAGAGTTATTTCGCTTCGAGCAGTTTCCAGAGGACATCGTAGAGGATCCAGTTATGGAGGAGTCGGTACAAGGAGTTGCTCCCAACCTTGATCATCAGCCTGCTGATGGTGGTCAGGGTGTCCCTCAGGAGGATGAGCATGCCGGGGAGGCAGTTCCTGAAGGGGAGGAGGCTGTCGGTATACAGCCAGCACCAGTGGCTCCACTGAGAAGGAGCAACAGGGATCGTCGACCATCTACGAGATACTCGCCGGATGAGTATGTGCTATTAACTGACGGGGGAGAGCCCGAAAGTTTTGCAGAGGCTATGGAAGACGAACACAGGCAGGAGTGGATGGTAGCTATGCAGGAGGAGATGAGTTCCTTGCACACCAATTCTACTTATGATCTGGTACGGTTGCCAAAGGGCAAGAAGGCTTTGAAGAATCGATGGGTGTTCAGAGTGAAGCAGACGGATGATGCTACTCACCCTCGATACAAAGCGAGGCTGGTAGTCAAGGGCTACGGTCAGCGGAAAGGCGTGGATTATGATGAAATCTTTTCGCCTGTCGTCAAGCATTCGTCTATTCGGGTGGTGCTAGCATTAGCAGCCAGTTTCGACTTGGAAGTCGAGTAGATGGACGTGAAGACGGCGTTCCTCCACGGTGATCTTGAGGAGGAGTTATACATGGAGCAGCCGGAGGAATTCTGTGAGAAGGGCAAGTCACATTTGGTCTGCCGGTTGAGGAAGAGCTTGTATGGTCTGAAGCAGGCTCCGAGGCAGTGGTACAGAAAGTTCGAGTCGTTTATGGGGGAGCATGGTTATGCACGGACGACGTCGGACCAATGTGCATTTGTGAGGTACTTTGCCGATGATGATTTTATCATCTTATTGCTCTATGTTGATGATATGCTATTAGTGGGTCGGAATACCACTAGGATAGCGGAGTTGAAGCGCCAACTGGGCGCGGCCTTCTCTATGAAGGATTTGGGCACAGCGAAGACTATTTTTGGGATGGAGATCAGCCGAGAGAGAGAGTCCAAGCTGCTACACTTGTCCCAAAAGAAGTACATTTACCGGGTACTTCAGCGTTTCGGGATGGACGGGTCGAAGAAAGTGAGTTCCCCCCTCGCGGCTCACTTTAAGTTCACTGAGGAGCAGTATCCATCTACCGAGGACGAAAAGAAAGATATGGAGCGGGTTCCATATGCCTCAGCTGTGGGAAGCCTTATGTATGCCATGGTGTGTACGAGGCCAGATATTGCTCATGCAGTTGGTACGGTTAGCAGGTATCTTTCGAATCCTGGAAGGGTACACTGGAGTGCGGTCAAGTGGATTCTACGATATCTTCAGGGCACTGCTGGTTGGAGACTTTCCTTTGGTGGTGACGAGCCGAAGCTGGTTGGGTATACCGACGCTGATATGGCTGGAGATGTAGACACGAGGCGATCGACTTCAGGCTACGTGATGATGTTTGCGGAAGGAGCAGTGTCGTGGCAGTCGCGGTTGCAGAAGTGTGTTGCCTTGTCGACGATGGAGGCTTGCAAGGAGCTGTTGTGGATGAAGAAGCTGTTGCAGGAAATGGGACTGAAGCAAGAGCAGTATACTTTGCTTTGCGACAGTCAGAGTGCTATCCATCTTGTGAAGAATCAGACGTTTCATAGCCGGTCCAAGCACATCGAGACTCGGTATCATTGGATACGGGATGTGGTTGAAAAGAAGGACGCGGAGCTTGAGAAGGTGCATACAGATGACAACGGAGCTGATATGTTCACGAAGATTCTACCAAGGGGAAAGTTTGAGTACTGCAGGCAGATCGTCGGGATGACGACGTCCTCCCCATAGTTGTGAAGGGGGAGATTTGTTGGAGTGGGTGGGGTTCCCAACCTATGTGGAGAAGATCCCGGAGTGCGACGAGCGCCGTCCGATGTCGGAGAAGCTCGGGAGTAGTTGTTGCTGCTGCTGCTGCCCCAAAGGGGGTTCTGGACCAAGTCTGCCGAGTTCGGGCCGAACTCGGTCCCAGGCCGAGTTCTGGCCGAACTCGGTCTGGCCGTTCCAGGGTTTGGCCAACCAGTGCTGGTTGCCCCACACAGAGTTCTGGCCGAACTCTGTGTGTCGGGGGGCTGAAGCGGATTTCTGGATGAGTTTTCATCATTGGATCTAATCCAACGGTCCAGGTTGGTTGCGGGATTAGGAAGATATATTGAGTTTTCTCAGCCCTAATTCATAATCGTATAATTGCATTGGACAACACAAGTTTGAGAGAGAAGGAGGCAAGAGTGCCATTACAACTTCGGAGAAGAAGACGGAGGATTGAAGGTCGTTTTCGAAGGAGATCGTGTTCGGGTAATCTCTACTCGTCGTTCTCGCTCTTCGTAGCCTTGTAATCATTGTTCTTATCTCTGAGTGTTGTGGGGATCCGATTTGGATCGGGAGGAGTTTGTAGAGGGTGTAATTCTTCTATTCCATTAGTGGAGGCTTCTCAGGGTTGGACTCCGATCGTCCCGTGGTTTTTTCCCGCAAGGGTTTCTACGTCAAAATTTCTCTGTGTCTGCGTAGTTGTTTTTGTGTGGCTATTTTTGGGTTCGTGCGTTGTATTGCTCGGTCCTCTCGCAGGTACTCTCCGGTTTGGGGAAAGGTTTCCGCGCTTCTTTCCCATCAATATCCATCTTAGAATTTTGGTCCTGAGATGACGGTTGACCCATGTGATCATCTAAATCTGCTAATAAATATTTAGAGTAAATTAGACTTAGGGTTCCTGAAATATTCTTGTCATTCTTGAATCATGGTTCAATTTGTTTATTAACACTTAGGATCCAAATCTTAAGTTGGACATCTTCAGGACTCAAACGTTAATTTTTGAATGTTTCTGGATCCGAAGTCTACTTGACTCTTAATTTGTATTGTCTTCATATGCTAATCTGACTCTTGTACTCACCTGAAATTGTAGTAAGATCATTGAATCAAAAATGACCACTTAAAAGAAATTAGTAAGCTAACATGACATATGTGTTTCTAATTTTAACAGGGGAAACCAGACATGCAAAAATCTAAGAACTTCACTCCATTTGGTGGAGGGCCAACTCGATGTCCTGGAGAAACTTTTGCAAGGCTGGAAATTGTTGTGTTCCTTCATCGCTTTGTTGCAAAATATGATTGGATGTTCACAGAACCAGACCATCCTGTCCAGGCCAGAGGCTTTGCTAAATTTCCTAGAGGTCTACCGGTCAAAGTTATATCATTAATGCCACTCCCCTTCCAAACAAAATGAAGCACCTAAGATTGGAGAGCCATTGCATGCGCTCATATCTATGCCATCAAGTGGAGGAGAATTAATATACAGTGAGCCCGGACGCACTGAATAATTTTAAGATTGTCTAAATCAATCATTTTTCACACGCTTGTTTTATTTGCTTAGTACGAGCAAATTGTTGTAAAAGAAATAATATATGAGGAATAAAATGCTTGTTTTTTTTTAATGCTTGTATTATGTTATTTCAACATTGGTTATGCAATACTTGACCTTAAAAATAATTTGGAGGCAAATATGAAAGTAAATAGTTAGTAACAATCAAACTTGACAATATGAGAGGTTGAGTTCACATTTTACTTATATCCAATTACTATTAAAACATTAAACAATAACCACATGAAACAAAGAAGAATTTGACATTATCGATGCTTGGTGACAACTTCAAAATCGGCTATCATAGGAATAGAATCCAGATTAATCAGTTAACTAGTTGAGTGGATTCAATCATGTTGCAACCTCTGTTAAGTATCGACCTTTACGACTAGATCGATATTATCAGTCCAATGGACCGAATTAAGATCCACTGCCAAAGGGGGCCAAAACTTAAAACAAATTTTCACATGTAATATTTTACAATTATTTCAACTCATCCACCAACAACTGCAAATAGATGTCGATATTCTTATTCATACATTTGGGATTGGATATGATAAATGTCAATAACATGTAAGGAGTTTTCATGCATATCCATAATGGTAGATTGTAAGACGTCAATCATCAACCAACAAGAGTATTGAGATTATGACCATCCAAAAGGAGTGAATCTATCAGAAGATAGCGTCAGTCGGACATTTCTAGGATACGGAACAAAATGTGGATATAACAGCGGTCAAAGCGCTTCCATGTCTGAAGGGTGAGATAATTCTCCTTCATCATTTTTTTGTTCCTTTCTATGTCATGTTGTCACGTGTTGCTCCCACTTTTAGGATATAAGTACGTAACCACGTACACCTACGTCGCGATATCGACGGTAGTACGATATCTATACCTCAGTCATGTCCACAATATCATATAACATGCACAATAATATAGCCATGAATGACAATATGGCATGTAAAGACTATATTAAAATCTAAGATAGAGAAGGACTGTAAGACATTTGAATCAAATATTCACGCTCTAGACTTTTAAGATGGCAGGAAAGAATAAGACCACAAACCTCAATTCAATCATGAAGCACCAAATCTAGGTAGAGTTGCATAACCTATCAACATTCTCCTTCATTTTCAGGAAAGAATAAGACCACAAACCTCAATCCAATCATGAAGCACCAAATCTAGGTAGAGTTGCATAAGCTGTCAACATTCTCCTTCATTTTTTTTTCTCATTTCTATGTCATGTTGTCACGTCCTGCTCCCACTTTTGGGATATAAGTATGTAACCACGTCCAGCCTATGTCAAGGTATCGACGGTATTACAATGTCTATACCTCAATCAATGTCCACAATATCATATAACATGCATAATATTATAGCTATGAAAGACAATATGGCCTGACTATATTAAAAACTAAGAGAAGGACTAAGAAGACATTTGAATGAAATATTCATACTCCAGGCTTTTAAGATAGCAAGAAAGAATAAGACCACAAACCTCAATTCAATCATGAAGCACCAAATCTGAGTCGCATAAGCTGTCAATATAATCCCGTCAGAATTGGAACAAATACATAATACCAAAGAAGAACTAAAACATGTAATATATATGAACATGTAAAGCATGAATATGGTGATGTCCTGATGTAACCTTCATGTATAACATGAATCGTACAAACTATATAAAAAATATGTAATATGACTATCATGAATGTGGTTGTTAATAGACAATGAATTGAGATTTAAATGGCTAATAAGCCTAGCCATTTAAGAGCCATAAAATGGTTGATTAATGGCGTGATGAATATGAATGAATAGGAAGTTAATATGATTTTGTTGGGAAAGAAACGCGGAAACCTTTCCCCAAACCGGAGAGTACCTGCGAGAGGACCGAGCAATACAACGCACGAACCCAAAAACAATCACACAAAAACAATCCACGCAGACACAGATAATTTTTGACGTGGAAACCCTTGCGGGAAAAACCACGGGACGATCGGAGTCCAACCCTGAGAAGCCACCACTAATGGAATAGAAGAATTACACCCTCTACAAACTCCTCCCGATCCAAATCGGATCCCCACAACACTCAGAGATAAGAACAATGATTACAAGGCTACGAAGAGCGAGAACGACGAGTAGAGATTACCCGAACACGATCTCCTTCGAACATCGACCTTCAATCCTCCGTCTTCTTCTCCGAAGTTGTAATGGCACTCTTGCCTCCTTCCTCTCTCAAACTTGTGTTGTCCAATGCGTTGCCCTATGAATTAGGGTTGGGAAATCCCAATATAACTCCCTAATCCCGCAGCCAACCTGGACCGTTGGATTAGATCCAATGATGAAAACTCATCCAGAATCCCGCTTCAGCCCCCGACGACATAGAGTTCGGCCAGAACTCTGTGTGGGACAACCAGCACCTACTGGCCAAACCCTGGAACGGCCAGACCGAGTTCGGCCAGAACTCGGCCTGGGACCGAGTTCGGCCCGAACTCGGATCCGCTGCTTCCAGCAGCTCCAGCAGCAGCAGCAGCAACTCCGTCGCCTACTTCCCGAACTTCTCCGACATCGGACGGCGTTCGTCGCACTCCGGGGTCTTCTCCACATAGGTTGGGAATCCCACCCACTCCAACAGATTTAACATCCAAATAAAAACAAAGCCATTGATTAGAAATTAATGGTATTTGATTTTTTTTTAATAATAATAACAACAGAAGACACGACTCCTCGTCTTCAGTTTGCTAAAAATAATTCACCCTCCTCATATCTAACAGGACACATGACACATGATGACATCATTAGGGATATTGGCCGCAATAGACGAATAAAAACTTGGACATCAAAATTAGGGCTCAAACATGGGAAAGGAGGAGTACGAGGAGGGGCTAGGAGGAGAAGGAGTAGTGTTGACGTCGATAGAGCTGGCCAGAACAACGTCGGAAAGAGAGAGCCACACGGGGGAATCCAACGTCGAGAAGCCGGAGTAGGAGGAGAAGGGGGCTGGGGAGGAGGAGGAGCAGTGTCGACGTAGATTGATAGAGAGAGAGAGAGAGAGAGAGAGATAAGAGGGAGATGAAAAATTGAGTGAAAGTGATCAGCCGCCTTTTTCTACAAATAGGACACATCTCTGTTCATCGCAAAATAAAATATAATAGCGACCATGTATCACTGGAGTGTCGCATAGATAATACATGCATGATTGCGAAGAGATGTTCAATTATTTTCAAATATAATACATGCTTGATTATGTCTAAAAAGTCTGATATGCCAATGTTGAAGACTCATATGGCTGAAAATAAAATATTTCCTCTTGAAATTTCTTGTCTCGATACTTATGTCTTAGTCTCTATGTGAAAAATGAATCTTGGCTATGGCATTTGCGATATGGACATTTGCATTTCAATGGCTTAAAATCGGAAATACCTTTTGTTGATTGTTCTGCCGATGCATAGTCGTCAGCTAGTCAATTTGGTGTCTCTAATTTGCAATATTTTAGTAGTGGAATAGAGTTAGGAGGAACCTAGGAATGTAATATAATGTTATAAGAAATATTGAAGGAGGTATAGGTGAATGCATCTCCCACGCACGAACATATGATCGAAAACATAATTTTCTCGCAACATCCCTCCAAACAAATATATAAGACATTTTAGTAGTTAATCACAATTCACGTTTTATGTAGACCTCCCAACACATACGCGTCTTCAAATTCTAGTTATGTTGCTTTGTTCCATCTCAACACCTTTAGATGTTCCATTCATCTATTCCATTTGTAAAAGAAGGAACCATCGAGACAAGACAAAGGTAGATTGTGTCATGTGTGGAAGGAGAGGACAGCTATCGATCGATTGGCTTACATAACTTTGCGAAAAGAAAACAACCAATAGATTGTTATGAAATAATTTCTCATTCCATAAATTATGCTCCTTTATTACAACTAAAAATTTAAAAAGCCATAATGTAACTCCGAAATACCTTTGAAATTATTAGGAAGAAGCTTGAAATCTATAACAAAAACTTTATCTTCCTTGTGTGCCCGTGTTTTCTCCAGTACCTATGGAGGAGGGGTCCTCACATTTGGAAATATAACCAACACATCTATGTGATAAGCGTTTAATTAATGTGATCTTTCTATTATGGACTAGGATTAGTTAACAATTCATATTCATCAAAATTATTAAAAATACAACAAATGTACGATAAATATATTAAATATTTACCAACAGTCGATGCTTAGTCCCTGCATAAGATATAAGATATAATACTTATCGTCCTTGCATAAGACATTCATTAGCATGCATTCTGACTACATGGTCATTGGTGAAATCTGCACCATAAAGGACATCCCCAAAGGGTTCCGCGATGCTCAATTCTAAAACAGGTAGCTAGCTTCAATGAATGTCCCGCAATAGCTCGTGTCACCATAGCACGACCAATGTTTTCCCCTAGGTCGAATCGGTTCCAGTGTCTTATATACTGTTCGTGGAAACTTATATACCGTTCGAGGAAATCCACTCAAACTTTGTGCACAAATCGTCTATGACCATGAAAATGCATATATATATATACGACTGAACAGTAAACACAATTTGCATCGTAGAAAATATCGACATCAACGGAACCGACATTTTATAATCATTAGTAAGATAACATTCGGAGACTCATCAGTCACCACAATCTCATCATTTCACTATTTCATCATCGCATCATTTCTTCATTTGAACATACACATAGTATTTAACTTTGTGTCAGTTGCATTATCGTTTCATCTTTCATGTGTCAATTACATTCAACATTTCATCTTTCATGTGTCAATTTCATTCAATATTTCAGTTGTATCAACTTGTGGCATCGTTATCTTTTTATCAACAAAGGTATCTTCGACCAATGGAGTAGCAAAATAAGCAAGAGAATTCATTTTGTTGAGCATGAAAGAATAGCGGAGAAGGGAGAAGCACAAAGAATCTACCACTCACTAATTAGAGAATTGTCGAGAGGAGAAGGAACATTTGCACGGACAGGCTTCAGTTACACGTTCTCCTGTAATGACACCAAAATCTGATCAATACACCTTTTCTATCTTCATTTCTCTCCGAATTCTCAAGAATGCATGCAAGAAAATTCGATGAACGGTTGATTGCATACAATGGTGGTGTGTATGAACATGTCGGTTTGGTTTTCTGTTTGAACAGATCGAGATGACAATATATTAGATCTCCTAGGTACTCGATATATTGGCGATAATGAACAAGGGTGCTCGGCTAGCGGGAATGAGCAAAGGTAGTAGGGGTGTGCTTGGATGCTCAGTTAAAGGAAACGAGCTAAGGTGAAGATTGTTGATTTGTATCTCGTTTTTTGTTGAACCCTCAAAAGAGGAGGACGACGAAGTTGTTAATTTAGTCCAACATCTGATAGGAGGGGATCATGAGGTGTAGATAATTGAAATTGGTTCAGGTCTTACATGAAAATTCTCTTTTAAGACATATGGACCCAATCCAATATCGTACCGTATGGGCCAACTCCGGTTCGGAACACACCGCGTTCCCAACAACAAAAATATGCAATTAAAGTTGTAGACAGATCATTTCTTTATCCTCAAAATCATCAAGAGTATTGCAACTTTTTCCTCAATTTTCTCCAAATTTTATTCAACTAAACTCATATCAACGTATATAGATTAAGCATCAACAGCATAGGAAGTTTTTGCAAACTTTGATCAGGTTTTGACTGCAGCAAAATGGTATGACGCATACAGAAGTTTCACAAGAAAAACAGTATGAAGCTTACTTGTGGAAAAAAAAAGTTAGCGGTTTGATGAATTATTACCTTGACTTAACATCAAGCGTTAGAAAAAGTAACAATAATGTGTGCTTAGAAAGAGACGGAGGAAGGGGTTGGGAAGCTATTCTCACAAGTCTTATTAGAGTATCTTTCATTAAATCTGAATAATGAGCCATTTGCCAAAGCTAGAATATATTTAAGACCCATTTACTAGGACTACAAGAGCTGCATTCAATTCCATTTACTTTGCTAAGCTAAGATTAATTATAGTCAGCCAATGTGTGACACAAAATGACATAAAATCAAATTACAAAGTATCATGACATAGCTATACTTTTGACTAATACTTCGTGCGCTAACTAACGCCAATTAAGTGCACGCATTCGTTATTCAGTGCCTGGCAGGTGGGCCAGGTGAGGAGGGTGGACTTTAGAAATGTAAGATAATGTTCCAAGAAGTATCGAAGGATATTGCATCTCCCACCGCACGAACATGTCATAGAAAACATAATTTTTTCACAACAACATCCCTCCAAACAAATATGTAAGACACTTTAGTAATATACAGACGCGTTTTCAAATTCTATGACAAATTAGTTCCTTCTTGCTATAGCATTGTCAATTTGATCATATATATATTATGGCGCATCCGACAATTTGCCGAGCCTGATGGTATCTCAAGCTTTTACTTATGAGGCTAAAATACAAAGCTGCTCGCGAAGATGCACCATCATAGATGCCATAACTGACCTGTTTGACACGCATTCCCTTCAAGAAGGAAATTTCTTTCTTTCTTTTTTTGGAATAATCTTAATTCTGTCATCTCTTTCTTTCTTTCTCGACAGCATATCCGAGGCTATATAAAGCCCCCTCCAGTGTAATTATCTCTATTAGCCAAACAATTCTCTTCTCTTCATTCGGTCGTCTTATCATTAATGGCAAACTCACTGAGAATTGGAGCTGCTACCCTTCTCTTATGTTTGCTCGTCATATCATATGGTTCTAATTCTCTCAACCCTTCCAATTAATTCCTTTATTATAACTTGTCTTAAATTAGCAGTACTAATGTATGTATAGCTATAATTACTACTGCTTACAAACACACAGGTGTATAGCTATAAATTAGCAGTACTAATGTATGTATAGCTATAATGTACATTGATGCATCTCTATAAGCATGTTGTCTTTGTTGTTGTTTTGTTTCGAGAATAAGAAGCCTGAAGCCCTGAAGTTGCATCCCTCACTATTTGTACTCTATAAATTAAATACTATATGAAACTTTATATTCGTGTCTATAATTTTTTGAAATAGTTAGTGTATTTGGATCTAATTCATATTTTCTTTGGATATAAATTTGTGAAAGACGGTGGAGGACATAGCACCCAGTTGGGTTCCTAGGGGTGGTAAAGCGCTTAATATATATTACTAGGTAAGGTTAAGTTAACCATATAGGGTTTGAAGAATTTTATTTTCTTAAAAGGGTGTATCTTAACGATGGAAGAGAAAAATATTTGGCGCTTTGTGATTTCACGAGTCTTCTGTTCTACTTCTCTAACGCGTACGTACCTTCGTCGGAATTCTATACACATGACGCGGTACTTGGTTAATAGATCATCAACTCCGACTATAAACCGTAAGACTCTATATGAGATAATGACCGACAAACCATGCACTTTGTGCGTATTTGGATGCAAAGTTTACTATCATGTCAATGAGGGTAAGTTGGATCCGAGAGCTAAGAAAGTCATTTTCTTGGAATATGCACAAGGAGTGAAGGGATACCGTCTGTACTGCCTGGAGGATAAGAAGTTCTTGATCATCAGGAGTGTCACATTCGATGAGTCTTCAGTGTTGGCTTCAAGCAAGAGGAGTGAGCCTGGTCAGGATGGTGGGCGTTCTGTCATTGTCGTGAGTCATTCGCTTTCATTACATCAATGTGTATTACCTCGAGAATAGCAATAGAGCTTTTATAAACATTTGTAATTCGTGGTCTAATCAGACAACATATATATATTGCTTCTAACATAGGAATTGCTAAAAGTAAAATTCGGCAAAAAGAACCGATTGTATGGAAAAATACTTCAAGTTATGCAGGGGCATCCTGTATTCCCCATATTGTTGAATAGAGCACCCACCCTGCATAGATTGGGCATACAGGCGTTCCAACCCATTTTAGTGGACGGACGCGCTATTTGTTTACACCCATTAGTTTGTAAGGGCTTCAATGCAAATTTTGATGGGGATCAAATGACTGTTCGTGTACTTTATCTTTGGAAGCACAAGCGGAGGCTCGTTTACTTATGTTTTCTCATATGAATCTCTTGTCTCCAGCTATTGGAGATCCAATTTTTTGCCGACTCAAGATATTCTTATCAGACTCTATGTATTAACGATCGAAAATCGTCAAGGTGTTGGTGCAAATAGATATAATCCATACAATTGCATAAATTATCAAATAAAATAATTGACAATAATAACTATAAGTATATGAAAGAGAAAAGCCATATTTTTGTAGTTCCTATGATGCACTCTGAGCCGATTCATTTCGCAGCATACGTCAATCTGTGAACCAATAAAAAAGTGTTGCTGCTGAGAAAGATGAAGATGGGCAGTGGAATGAGGAATGTCAAAAGGCATATGAAGGAATTACAGAATATCTGGCATGTTCCACCTGTACCGGGTAGACCACTCCTCTTGTATCACTACAAAAATTTGTCAGATTAGCGACGTTCCAAAACGTCGCTAATCTCGGCCAAAACGTCGCTAAACTAAATTAGGAATGTTTAATAAACGACGGAAAAAAGCGTGTCGCTAATCGAGAAAACGTCGCAAAACGTCGCTATGGCGACGTTAGGTAGCGACGCTCATAACGTCGCTAAATAGCGATGTTCTTTGCGACGTTTTCTTGTGGTCGCCGATTAGCGACGTCTTCGCGACGATGTGGTGGCATCAGATTGTTTGCCACGTCAACAATTTAGCGACGAATGTAGCGTCGTTTATTTTCGTCGCTAACATTTAGCGACGAATATAAACGTCGCTAACAGTTAGCGACGTTTATTTTCATCGCTAAATTAGTCGCTATTAGCGACGTCAGAGCGACGTTTCGCGACGACTAGCTCATGTACACAATTAGCGACATTTCAATAAAACGTCGCTAATGTACACAATTTAGCGACGTTAATCGAACATCGCTAAATTTACGTCGCCAATTGAGCAGATTTTAGTAGTGTATTGCGTTATATACATAATATCAATGCTATTTTATACTAAACAGATGCTATTATGGAAAACTCTTAATTCCTGAAATATTATTGTATTCCTATTATTTTCTAATTAGTGTGTATTTATAAGTTGAGTATATATATACCTAAATAAGTACTTTATTATTATTTGCAATTTTAGTATAAGTTAAAAATATATATCAATAGGATTTTTGTTATAATAAATATATATATGAGAAAAGTCCCAATAAAATATATATATATATATATATTTTTTAAAAAAAAAATATATATATATATATATATATATATATATATGTTTTATATATATATATATATATATATATATATATATATATATATAGAAAAAGGAAAAAAACTAGTGAAAATATTGCGAGATCATCTCCAAACCCAAACCCGCACAAGCAGCCCACACCCTCTGTTCGAGAACAGAGCAGCACATAAGTATATATAGATAGAGAGAGAGAAGAATAAGACAAAACCCTAACTCTAATCATTTGCCACCCTTCCCGAATGACCCCAGCGAACCCCTGCCACCGTGCGCACCGCCGTGGGGTCACCGGACCACTGCACAGCGTGGCCGTGCGCGCAGTAGCCTCAACAGAGACAGCAGTGACAATTGCAGAAGAGCAACTTCGTGCTTCAACATCTCCGCACACGATTGATCGATCTTCGTTCCGTTTTCTCAGGTATGTTCACAACCTATACGACTCTGCTTCCCTTCAAACACTTCGTATTTAGACGCACCATGTTGTCTGATACATCGATTCAAATTTGAGGAAAAACAGTCCACAACAGAATATTGAAAAACAGTTCAATGACACCACTTTGCATCTAATTTTCTTCCAAATCATGCACGATTTCATGAATCCACTTGAAGGAATTTATTAACAACATATAGGACAGAAAAACTCTTCTTTTTATTTTAGATAATACAATGTATGCATCGAATAAAAATGGTTCCAATTTGACAAAAAATCACGTTTTCAGAAACTCAAAATTTGCGATACGGAGTGCGTCCCGCCAAACCGGACCACTTCATCGTGTACCAATTGCATCGAAAGATGCGTATGGTATACACGAATGTGTGGGCTTTGAAGGAACTCAAATTGGTTGCGTGTGCGCGACGAATTTGAGGCATATTCGTCAAATTTCTCCGTATCGATTTGTAAACTAGTCAATTACTTTGTGCACGTTCGTCACATCGTGACGAAACTTACGCCAATGGACTTGTGTCATTTTTCTGGTTCTGTGAGCCAAGTTTGGTGCGATTCTGAGATAGTTGACCGGATCGCCGTTTTGCGGGCCCCACGACCCGACAACTGATAAATTTGTGCATGGCCCACCAAAATTCAATTTTGAACATATGGTTGGATTTGTATCGTCAAATCGAACCCGTAGACATATAGTTTGATGAATTTAGAGACCGTAAGTGTTGGCACGCTTTTTGGTACAAAACAGGTCCAACGATGGATACTGTTATAGTCTGAAATTATCGTTTTGTCCATGTGTCCAGAATTGAACTTATGGGTAGCGTATCCTAGCTATTTTGCTTATTTCAGAAATATTGACAATGTCTATTTCAGCATCCAGAGGCGTTTATGGGAATTCATGTTTCGAGACTCTTTGATTTGACGAGTTGGTTGCAGGACTTTTTGCTACCACCAGGCAAGTACACATTGCCAAACTTTACAATATTTACATGCTTTTCTATATTGTTATTCTTTTATGTCTCACTTGGTTACATATTTCTCTCCTGCTTCATGTCATGGTTATTCCTAGTTTTACGTGCACGTAGATTGTTACTTTCTTTTCCCATATTACTTGTCATATTTTTCTATCTTGTTCATGTCTAGTGATAGTATTGCTTAGCCTCTGTCGTGTTCCCTTGACTTGTTTACCCCTGGACTTGACATGTTTGACTTATCTTGCTTGACTCGAAGTTTTCGGCGAGGACGTTGTTATAGACGTGTGTCAACCCCTTGACCAAATTTTATACTCTTATATTTTTTTTCTTATTTATTTAATTCAATTGCCTCATATATTGGTTGTGTTTTACTTTTGTTTTATTGAAATATCAATAAAGTACCAAGAGTAATAAAAGTATTAGCAGGGGCCTTAGTGCTAATACCACTTATTCAAATTGCTTTAAACCGAACTCACAAACCTATTTGAATTCAGTTTGAAATAGAATCAACCACAGATAGGATCAAATCTTTGATTCTCTTTCACCTCCTCAAAGATTTGATCAATCATTAATGTATATATATGACTGAGGTTGTAGCCGATCCCCAAAACCCATCTACGAACCCTAAAGGCTCTGCCACAAGGAAGAAACATGGAGGAATCGAAGATTCAGCCACCCCATTGCTAAAGCAGGTAACTCTTGCAACCTTCTCTATCATATGATGTTAACTTGTATGAACCATAGGTAGATGGGTAGGTGTTTGATGTTATTCGTCAATAGATACACAAGAAATACTACTCTGACACAGACCAAAAGTAGAGACCTTATAGCAGCCACATGAAGTTGTATGTTCCATCTAATAACTGGTAGGCCTAGGAAGTACAGTGGTTTAGGAGAAGGAAGATGGTAGGTACTTGATAGTGCCTTAGTAGAGTTATAGAGGCCATGTGAACTGCTGGTACCCTTACACCCAATGGATGTTAACAGGGAGTTCCCTTGTATACAAATAAAAACTGTCATGAATCTCCTTTTACCCTTTTTGAACAACAGATACTAGCATATAGGCCATGTAGCCTAGGCTCTGTCGTTAGGAGCACCCTTGAACCCAAGAGAAGACCATCAAACAGATGGGGCTGCCTATTTTGGCCAATAGAATTGCCTAGGTGCAAACTAAGACTAGGGGCAATAGCCTCTAAGAGAAGGATTCATCCCTGTTGAACTGCACAACCCAAGACACAAAGTGACTAGGTACATGCATCAAGTCATGTGGAGTACATATGAGAACAGTGGGGGATGTACAATCACCAATAGAACAAGATTGAGAGTCATGCCCTGCATTTTGTTTCTGATCACTGTCTCATTATTCAGCCCTGACACCTGATATTCAGTCCCGAACCCATTTATCATATTGTCCTGCATATAGAGTACAATTCATTATTTCCATGGTGTAAACCACTCTATATACATATAGATATATGTATCATGTCAGTATTAAGGAGGCTTAGATGTAGATATCAGAAGTGTGGTAGTTTCATCCAATGGAACCTTGATAAGTTTATCACAATTGTTAAAGGCATTGCCTACCATTGTTTTAAACTTTGTGATTGTGATAAACAAATAAAGTATGGACTATCTGGCTGAAGAAGTGGGATGGGAAGAAACCAGTTTCTGCAGAAATTTAACTTAAGGAGTTGAAGTTGTGTCTTTAAAAATAACTATCTGGATCTGGGCTTAAGTTATGTCAATTTGCAGAAGCACTACCGACCTATTATCTACTAAGTGTACCCATATAGGTAGAACCAGGGTCGTGGGCAAGGGGTCTTCCAGGTTTGATTAAATGCAAGGGAAGGACCAGATAATGTACGTTGCACATAAGTTATTTCACTTTCCTTTGTAGTTCAATTCCTTCATTCTTTAGTTCAATCACATTAAAGTTCAATATATGACCTGCCCCTTTTCATTCCTTGTTCAGTTGATATATGTTCTACATTTTTGGTTAGTCACTCATGGGTAAGGGTATCAAATTCTTGTATCAAGAAGCCTTAACCTTGAGTGTGTGTTAGGTTTCGCATTCAAATGGTTGTCCTGCATATAAGGCACCCTTTGTGTAGCAGTTGTGAATATGTCATGTCCATTTAAATGATCTGTTCACTGCTTCCATGATGATCTGCCCATCTCCCTGTTCTGTCCAGGTATTATAGGATGCATGGATGCATACCTACAGCCTTGTTCTGTCATGCCCCTAACCATTTGTATGTTCTACCTTTCACCAATAGTGTTGTGGCATGCAAGGCCTATTTATCACTGCTTTACATCATGCCCAGTTGAACCATTGACCTTGTAAATTATGATAGAGTACCAACTGCCTAATAGGAGTTAACCGGTGTGTGATTCGCAGAACACATTTGAATGTCCTGAAGTATTGGTGGTGTACAGTAGGAATGCTAGGTTCAAAAGGGGATATGGTATTCTATAACCAAGGGTATCCAATGGATACCCAGCTAAATACAACTGCAATATGGACTGATAATTGATGAAGAATCAACTCCAAACTGAACTATAGGGAAATTGACTTATATTAGCAGTCACTTATCTGAGTATATCAGATCAATGAGGACTAGATTGAGTGTACCAGTTTCTTGGAAAACTGATAATGTGGATCGGCAAAGAAATAGCATGAAGGGAAAAGGGAGTCCACTCTAGGAAGTCTAGAGCCCTAATACCAAATGTAAACCCATAGTAGAGGAGTATTGGGGTCTGTCAGTTGCAGGGGCAGGGGTATACAATACCCATATGTATATACATGTACATATTGTGGTAGGGTATGTTACATGGGGTTATGAACATACTACATAGGGAATACGGTTAACTGGAAATAGTGGCATATTAAATGGAGGAAACCAGTATCCTAGGGAATTGATAACCTAGTAACTAGTCCGTTCCATTCTTTTTTACGTAATGACATTATAAATTCTTTAAACAGGCTATTTGGACTTGATACAGATTCTTGACCCGTACTAGCAGCACAGGACCCAAGGCAAGTATACCTTGCCTTTCTACACAGCTTTATTTACATGCACTGTCTTTTATTATTATCCAGTTTTTCTTATATTATTGACATGTATCTTTCATATCCTCCTTGTATATTTGTATCATTGCTATTTAGACCGTGTTCACCGTTAGCTTCGTGTCTTATTGGATGTATTCATTTGAGCCTTGATTGAGTCGTGTCGTGGGTCGAGAAATCATACCTCCTTGTCTTGAAATCTTGAAGCTAACCTGCGAGTTCACATTAGAGGCGAGGGTTAGTAGTTATCTGTGTCTTAAGCTAACCTGCGAGTCCACACTAGGGACGAGGGTTAGTAGTCATTGGTCCACACCTGCGAGTCCACATTAGGGGCGAGGGTGATGCTAACTTGCGAGTCCACACTAGGGACGAGGGTTAGTAGTATATGGTTCACACCTGCGAGTCCACACTAGGGGCGAGGGTGATGCTAACCTGCGAGTCCACACTAGGGACGAGGGTTAGTAGTATATGGTTCACACTTGTGAGTTCACACTAGGGACGAGGATGATGCTAGCCTGCGAGTCCACACTAGGGGCGAGGGCTAGTAGTTTGATCAAACCTGCGAGTCCACACTAGGGACGAGGGTTTGAGTATTCGATTTGTCTATCCGTTGACATCATGATATCGTGTCTTCTTATTCTTCTCCAGCAGTTCATTTATGTGTAGACAGTGTACAGATTCGTGTTATTCATTGCTCAGTTTTACTTATTTATTCTATATTCTTCTCCATGCATAATAAACTGTTAGAAAGGCTCGTTTTTATGTATCTTGCTAGTCCTCTGAGGACCTGATGATCTCTTCAGGTTTAGCCGAGTTTGAGTCAGGAGCTGACGAGAGGGCTTGAGCCAGCATCAGATCACAGTGCTTGTAGTTGAGGTGGTCTAGATTAGTAGTTTTTATTCAGTTAGTTACTCTATGTATTTCTCTATTTTCCGTCTATTAGTAGTGGATTTGTGTCCACCGGACGTGACAGTGATTCTTGATATTCAGTTATATTTATTATTGATCATTTCATGTCTTTTTTATTGATCTTGATTGTGACATGATTATTCTGTGGATGAGATATAGTTTACCATGAGATTCTAGCTTGCCGCGACTTGTGTATAGACAGCGTACTACCATCGACACTGCGGCGTAGGCTGGGCTTGGACATGCTTCGTATCCGAAAAGCGGGTGCGGGTCATGACAAGTTTTTTTGGTGGCCCATGCAAGTCTACGTTAATCACTTCGGTTACGTCACTATGCCGTCGTGAGCCTGCGAATAGGATTAGACACTTAGGATCTCATCCACATGTCTTAACTCATTATTGTTCTCTAATCCTTGATTTTATTGAATCCTTGATTTGCATCTTGCTTGAAAATCTCTTCAACGGCTAAAGTGTTTTCTTTGATTAGCAGTTAAGATGGACTCTCAAGACAGGAACAATGTTGCACTGAACACTCCACCGGCTACAGGAGGCTTTTTCACGTACATGACTCCACCGACACAAGAAGGCCAGCTCACTTATATGGACAATCAACCGCAACTCTTGAGATTCCGCAGAGGCGATATTCCACCACCTCCACACTTTCCTCCGCAGACTCCACCACCAGCATCTGTTCCACCACCAGCACAAGCCCCGTATCCAGCACGTGTTCCACATACAGTACCAGCCATGCACCCTGCACCAGTGATATATCCAGCTTTTTCTATGCACCCACCGCCGGTGATGTATCCAGCCTCGACGATGTATCCAGCACATGTTCTGCCTCCGCCACCAGCACTAGACAATGTCACACTCCTCGGGATCATCCAGCTGCTGGCCAACAAGTTTTGCGACACTTTGAGAGAGGCTCTTCAGATTCAAGATGCTCCGCGACAGCGCCCTGGGACGTCCAAGCACTTCATGGACCTTGGGCCCAGAGAGTTTCATGGGACAGAGGGGATTATCTATGCTGATGAATGGCTGGAGAACGTGGAGCGATACCTGAAGATGGCCTGAGTCCCAGAAGATCTGAAGATCGAGTCAGCCAGTGGACAACTTTTCGACATCGCACGGACATGGTACCAAGGCGAGCCAAGATTTTCTGCTCCAGACGTGACTTGGGAGGAATTCAAGCGACTGTTCAAGAGAAAATTCTATCCATACGTAGCACGAAAGGCATTGGTGAGTCAGTTCGAGCACCTAGAGCAGGGCAACCACACCGTTGACGACTACACATCGGAGTTTTCTCGCCTCAGCCACTTCGCGGAGAACTTGGTCAGGACCCCTGAAGACAAGGCGCGGCGATTCAGAAAAGAACTATCTCACGAGATTTGTCTAGCCATTGCCACCAGTCGAGCTGCCACTTACGAGGATATTTTAGAAGTCGCCCAAGCTGTAGAGGAGGAGCTGAGTCACAAGCCGAAGAGGAATCGAGACGCACTCGGAGGAGGCAGCAACCAAGCAACACCGGCAAAACGTCCCAATATTCCAGGGAAGACACCAGCACAACAGCATCAGCAGCAACCACAAGCAGTCCCGCGCCAAGTCCAAGACATTCCCATCTGCCAGCATTGCTCGAAGAACGGCCACACTCAAGAAAATTGTCGCGGCAGATTAGGGTTGTGTTGGATTTGTGGATCCAACCAACACTTGTCACGCAATTGTCCGAAGAGGAACGCAAGTGCCCCACCACTACCGACTGCAGAAGGAAGGCGAGCCTTTGCCATGATCACAGAGGATGCGGCGACACCACAAGGAGCAAATGGCAGAAATTTTCAGTAGATTATAGCAATGACATAAATACTATGTTTTATTTTGACTTGCGAGTATTCGCAATAAATTGATAGCAGACTATTCATTCTAGTAATCACGGCGCATTAAATTTCGAGGACGAAATTTGTTTAAGGGGGTAGAGTTGTCAACCCCTTGACCAAATTTTATACTCTTATATTTTTTCTTATTTATTTAATTCAATTGCCTCATATATTGGTTGTGTTTTACTTTTGTTTTATTGAAATATCAATAAAGTACCATGAGTAATAAAAGTATTAGCAGGGGCCTTAGTGCTAATACCACTTATTCAAATTGCTTTAAACCGAACTCACAAACCTATTTGAATTCAGTTTGAAATAGAATCAACCACAGATAGGATCAAATCTCTGATTCTCTTTCATCTCCTCAAAGATTTGATCAATCATTAATGTATATATATGAGAGAGGTTGTATTCGATCCCCCAAACCCATCTACTAACCCTAAAGGCTCTGCCACAAGGGAGAAACATGGAGGAATCGAAGATTCAGCCACCCCATTGCTAAAGCAGGTAACTCTTGCAACCTTCTCTATCATATGATGTTAACTTGTATGAACCATAGGTAGATGGGTAGGTGTTTGATGTTATTCGTCAATAGATACACAAGAAATACTACTCTGACACAGACCAAAAGTAGAGACCTTATAGCAGCCACATGAAGTTGTATGTTCCATCTAATAACTGGTAGGCCTAGGAAGTACAGTGGTTTAGGAGAAGGGAGATGGTAGGTACTTGATAGTGCCTTAATAGAGTTATAGAGGCCATGTGAACTGCTGGTACCCTTACACCCAATGGATGTTAACAAGGAGTTCCCTTGTATACAAATAAAAACTGTCATGAATCTCCTTTTACCCTTTTCGAACAACAGATACTAGCATATAGGCCATGTAGCCTAGGCTCTGTCGTTAGGAGCACCCTTGAACCCAGGAGAAGACCATCAAACAGATGGGACTGCCTATTTTGGCCAATAGAATTGCCTAGGTGCAAACTAAGACTAGGGGCAATAGCCTCTAAGAGAAGGATTCATCCCTGTTGAACTGCACAACCCAAGACACAAAGTGACTAGGTACATGCATCAAGTCATGTGGAGTACATATGAGAATAGTGGGGGATGTACAATTACCAATAGAACAAGATTGAGAGTCATGCCCTGCATTTTGTTTCTGATCACTGTCTCATTATTCAGCCCCGACACCTGATATTCAGTCCTGAACCCATTATCAAATTGTCCTACATATAGAGTACAATTCATTATTTCCATGGTGCAAACCACTCTATATACATATAGATATGTATCATGTCAGTATTAAGGAGGCTTAGATGTAGATATCAGAAGTGTGGTAGTTTCATCCAATGGAACCTTGATAAGTTTATCAAAATTGTTAAAGGCATTGCCTACCATTGTTTTGAACTCTGTGATTGTGATAAACAAATGAAGTGTGGACTATCTGGCTGAAGAAGTAGGATGGGAAGAAACCAGTTTCTGCAGAAATTTAACTTAAGGAGTTGAAGTTGTGTCTTTAAAAATAACTATCTGGATCTGGGCTTAAGGTATGTCAATTTGCAGAAGTACTACCGACCTATTATCTACTAAATGTACCATATAGGTAGAACCAGGGTCGTGGGCAAGGGGTCTTCCAGGTTTGATTAAATGCAAGGGAAGGACCAGATAATGTACATTGCACATAAGTTATTTCAATTTCCTTTGTAGTTCAATTCCTTCATTCTTTAGTTCAATCACATTAAAGTTCAATAGATGACATGTCCCTTTTCATTCCTTGTTCAGTTGATATATGTTCTACATTTTTGGTTAGTCACTCATGGGTAAGGGTATCAAATTCTTGTATCAAGAAGCCTTAACCTTGAGTGTGTGTCAGGTTTCACATTCAAATGGTTGTCCTGCATATAAGGCACCCTTTGTGTAGCAGTTGTGAATATGCCATGTCCATTTAAATGATCTGTTCACTGCTTCCATGATGATCTGCCCATCTCCCTGTTCTGTCCAGGTATTATAGGATGCATGGATGCATACCTATAGCCTTGTTCTGTCCTGTCCCTAACCATTTGTATGTTCTACCTTTCACCAATAGTGTTGTGGCATGCAAGGCCTATTGATCACTGCTTTACATCATGCCCAGTTGAACCATTGACCTTGTAAATTATGATAGAGTACCAACTGTGTCACGCCCCGCTCCCGGATAATCGGGTACGGATCGATGTCATGTTCGGCCTACACTGTCGTTGACAGCTGTAGTGAGCCGTCTAGTCATATAAATACAAGAACATCTCATCACAACATCTAATCACGGAATCTATTCTACCATCACAGCAATCCACTATATAATTATTACAACTTATACATGAATATCCGGGTACAAAGCCGGTGAAAGATAAATGATACAACAATGACATGTAATCAAATACATTCTATCAATATCTATACATGAATCTAATATCTCAATGTCAAGCGAGCTCCAATGCTAATCATGAATGATAATCTATGATCCATCTCACCTGTAATCAACGATCCAGTCAGGAAAGGAGCAAAGTACAATGTAACTCAATAAAACTCACCATGGAGATCAATGGAATGGTATAATGTAGCAAGTAGAACTGAACAGAGAAACAATGGAATATAATATAAATATGCACTAACTATGTGTACATGTGCAATTGGACGTTATCAACATGTGGGAACTAATATAATCAGGCATATAAAATATATATGCTATCAGTCACGAATAATCAGGCATGTCTAATGACAATGCTATCAGTCACGCAATAATCAGGCATGTCTGACGACAATGCTATCAGTCACGCACGAAATGGACTCAGGCATATAGAGTATGCTATCAGGCAATGTTTGTCCAATATTAGCCCATCACATGTCTCTAGAACGTCCCCCACCCGACACGAGAAACAATGCAAGCAAGCAATCAATCGAGAACGAGTAAAATAATGACACGATAATAAGTGTAAGTGCAATGCATGCAATGATGGTAATACTGAGTACATATACTTGCCTCTTTTTCGGGGTTTTTGTCAATGTCTCCAAGTCACCTAAAAATAAGAAAATTATATTTAGACAATATCCTTAAGAAAATCCTAGTCAAGTCAATTGACCAACCTATAACTCATACTACTAGCCCAACATGACATTTAAGCCCATTGCTAGTATACCCCAATAACTTAGCCTATCACAATCCTTTATAAGCTGATAAGTCAACTGTCAAAAATAGTGAAAAATACAATTACTTATACTAATAGTACCCAAGCAAAGCCTATTTTAGGTCCATCACTATAAGCCCAGAACCCATACTCAGAAGAGATATACTGAGCAAGCTAACCCAACATTTGTTATGATCTGGTCCAGTCTTACTTATACCAAGTCACAAAATAGCAAATGACCTAACTAACGGTCATGAATTTGAACTAAACCATCAGAGAACCAATCCTAACCAACTGTCCTGGCCATAGAAGAACTGATGCACTCTTAACTCATCATCTAGACACACTGGTGTCTCCCATGTTCACGGAATTCCTGGACACAGGACCGATCCTTCTGAGCACGGGGTCCATCCCGACACTCACACGAATTCCTTGACACCGAAACAACAACAAGAAGAGTAGAAACTTATACCTGCATAGATTTTGAGGAACTAGGTGTCAGCTGTAACCTCTTGTGTCCGATACCGCAACTTCCCGTGTCCAGGTTTGGCATCTCAACTGGTTCAGGCATTTGATCGAACAGGTGGCGTGCATGAATCAAGGGAACGACCGTGAGTTTAATTTGAATCGAATCAACTCCAAAAATGGAGAGGATACATAATAACCGATCTAGAACTCAATAATATCAATTCGAATCAAAACTGACCGATCGATCGATCACAATAATCCGATTCAAACTAAAACAGGGAATCAAGAACTCGTTAAGAAATTCGAATCAAAATACCGCCAAACATTGCACAGGAATATCGAGAAGAGACTTACCAAGATGAGAAGAATGATCACTCGATTCTGCAATCGATCCTACGCGTCCGACGCGTTGATCCTCTGCGACTGAGTCATTGTCTCGATCAATAATCCACAGTCGACCCTCAAGCTTCGATCGCCATGGTTGATCACTCGAGGAAGAAGAAGCGGAGGAAGAAGAGCTTCGCCGCCATGGACGCAACTCGATCGGAGGAGAACGAACAGAGGAGTGAATGGTGAAGGATCAGAATGGAATTGGACATGGCTTCGCCGTCCAAGAATGGTGATGGAGAAAAAGGAGGGGGCGGTCGCTTTATATAGGCCGAGGGGCTCGAGCGGTTACAATCGAACGGTCGACGTCGGGGAGGCGGTTTGGCGTCGACGGAGGAGATGAAGTTGGTGGTTAGGAATCGGTTATGATCGGAGGGTGGAGATGGAGTGGGTGGTTAGATGGGGACGGCAGTGATGAAGTAGAACTTTCGGGAAGCTCCCCTCACGGCGCGGCGCTGCAGCTGCTTCGTTGTCGACGTCGTCGTCGTCTCTCCGCAGCGGCTGAGGAAATGAAGTTGGGAAGAAAGGAATGAACAAAAGTTGAATGAGTTAGTTTAAAACCAACGGTCAGTATTGGGTCGGGTTATTGGGTGATCGGGTCTGCGGGTTTGGGCTCACGATCCGGATCCGCGCCCAAGGGTTAACAGGCCGGGCTGGCTGGGCCTAGCTGGCTAATTTGTAAATGGGTCGGGCTAGGCTAATGATTAAATAATATGGAAAATAGTTGGGGTCAGGCTGAATAAGGGAATGGACTCCAATAAACCAGGCTGGATTAAAATGAATGGCTGAAATGGGTCAGGCTGAATAGTTAAAGATTAATTAAGGGAAAATTAATCAATAAAACCTAAGAAAATTAGCTATTAAATGAAAAATAATTTACCAAAAATCAATAATAATATTTAGTGATTAGTTAAGAGAATCAAAAATAAATTCTTAAATTAATTCAAATAAAATCATAGGAAAAATACTCAAATTTATTTATTCAGGAAAAGTGGAGTTACAAACTGCCTAATAGGAGTTAACATGTGTGTGATTAGCAGAACACATTTGAATGTCCTGAAGTATTGGTGGTGTACAGTAAGAATGCTAGGTTCAAAAGGGGATATGGTGTTCTATAACCAAGGGTATCCAATGGATACCCAGCTAAATACAACTGCAATATGGACTGATAACTGATGAAGAATCAACTCCAAACTGAACTACATGGTAAATTGACTTATATTAGCTGTCACTTATCTGAGTATATCAGATCAATGAGGACTAGATTGAGTGTACCAGTTTCTTGGAAAACTGATAATGTGGATCGACAAAGAAATAGCATGGAGGGAAAAGGGTGTCCACTCTAGGAACTCTAGAGCCCTAATACCAAATATAAACCCATAGTAGAGGAGTATTGGGGTCTGTCAGTTGCAGGGGCAGGGGTATACAATACCCATATGTATATACATGTACATATTGTGGTAGGGTATGTTACATGGGGTTATGAACATACTACATAGGGAATATGGTTAACTGGAAATAGTGGCATAGTAAATTGAGGAAACCAGTATCCTAGGGAATTGATAACCTAGTAACTAGTCCATTCCATTCTATTTTACGTAATGACATTATAAATTCTTTAAACAGTCTATTTGGACTTGATACGGATTCTTGACCCATACCAGCAGCGCAGGACCTAAGTCAAGTATACATTGCCTTTCTACACAACTTTATTTACATGCACTGTCTTTTATTATTATCCAGTTTTTCTTATATTATTGACATGTATCTTTCATATCCTGCTTGTATATTTGTATCATTGCTATTTAGAACGTGTTCACCGTTAGCTTCGTGTCTTATTGGATGTATTCATTTGAGCCTTGATTGAGTCGTGTCGTGGGTCGAGAAGTCATACCTCCTTGTCTTGAAATCTTGAAGCTAACCTGCGAGTCCAAATTAGGAGCGAGGGTTAGTAGTTATCTGTGTCTTAAGCTAATCTACGAGTCCACACTAGTGACGAGAGTTAGTAGTCATTGGTCCACACATGCGAGTCTACATTAGGGGCGAGGGTGATGCTAACCTACGAGTCCACACTAGGGACGAGGGTTAGTAGTATATGGTTCACACCTGCGAGTCCACACTAGGGGCGAGGGTGATGCTAACCTGCGACTCCACACTAGGGACGAGGGTTAGTAGTATATGGTTCACATGACATGCGAGTCCACACTAGGGGCGAGGGTGATGCTAGCCTGCGAGTCCACACTAGGGGCGAGGGCTAGTAGTTTGATCAAACCTGCGAGTCCACACTAGGAGCGAGGGTTTGAGTATTCGATTTGGCTATCCGTTGACATCGTGATATCGTGTCCTCTTGTTCTTCTCCAGCAGTTCATTTATGTGTAAACAGTGTACAGATTCGTGTTATTCATTGCTCAGTTTTACTTGTTTATTCTGTATTCTTCTTCATGCATAATAAACTGTTAGAAAGGCTCATTTTTATGTATCTTGCTAGTCCTCTGAGGACCTGATGATCTCTTCAGGTTTAGCCGAGTTTGAGTCAGGAGCTGACGAGAGGGCTTGAGCCAGCATCAGATTGCAGTGCTTGCAGTTGAGGTGGTCTAGATTAGCAGTTTTTATTCAGTTAGTTACTCCATGTATTTCTCTATTTTTTGTCTATTGGTAGTGGATTTGTGTCCACCGGACGTGACAGTGATTCTTGATATTCAGTTATATTCATTATTGATCATTTCATGTCTTTTTCATTGATCTTGATTGTGACATGATTATTCTGTGGATGAGATATAGTTTACCATGAGATTCTAGCTTGCCGTGACTTGTGTATAGACAGCGTACTACCGTCAACACTGCGGCGTAGGCTGGGCTTGGACACGCTTCGTATCCAAAAAGCGAGTGCGGGTCGTGACAACGTGACTATACCTGACCACTCTCAATCGTTAGCAACCACCGGGCTACGATTGAAACTAACTATAGGTTAGCAACCACCGGACTGCAATCTATAGGACCATTAGCAACCACCGGGCTGCGGTTTACCTCGATTTCCTTTACTCGCGTTTATTAGCACGATTCTCGAGGCATGCCATTTCTTCTACGTTTTATTTCTAGTACCGTATTTCCTTCAGACTCTACTTTCTTGTACCATTTTTCCCTGAGGACCTGGTCATCTCTCCAGGTATTAGATGAAGGTATGATACGTTGATGGAGGATGGTTGATGCACCAAGTCTGTAGGTATATTTAGTTGATGTTTTTATCTTTCTCTTTCGTATTTACATTTTATCCTATACTTGATTTTCGCTATAGTTATAGCCCAGCTTTTGCAAGCTTCATTTTCTTCTAGCTTGTTTATAATGAATGTATTATTGGGGATCCACTCTAATATATTTTATCTATCCAAGAATCAGTGTATTATGGTCTGATCAGCCTTACTGCACTTGATTCGTTACTATTATCGATATTTAGTAGATTGAGATGTAGCTGATTCTAGAACAACCAGATAGCTTATATACGTATTCGAGCTGGGCTGGAGTCCTCTCGATGCGTAGCTGGCATGTACACGTATCCTAGTCCTACGTATTTTGGGACTGGAGCGTTAAACAACCGGAGGGCTTCAAGGTGGTTAGCAAGGAAATTATGTGTTTGTTGAAAAAATATTGTATGGGTTGAAGCAGTCGCCTCGACAGTGGTACAATCGGTTCGACACCTTTATGACAAAGCATGATTTCATCCGAAGTAAGTATGACTGTTATATTTACTTTCATAAACTTTGTGGTGGAGGTTATATCTATCTATTAATTTATGTGGATGATATGCTTATTGCTTCACAAAGCATGGTAGAGATAGATAAACTGAAGTCTCAACTTAGCTTGGAGTTTGAGATGAAGGACTTAGGTGGAGCCAAGAAGATTTTAGGGATGGATCTTAAAAGGGAGAGGGAGAAACAAAAATTGTCTTTGTCTCAGAAGTCCTACATTGAGAAGATCATTGTTCATTTTGGTATGGAAGATGCAAAATTAGTTTCTACTCCCTTGGCTGGATACTTTTAGGCTCTCACTTAAGTCATTCCATACTAAAGATGAGGAGAATTAGCACATGACTTGAGTTCCTTATGCGAGTGCAATTGGCATCTTGATGTAGGTTATGGTGTGCACTCGACCAAATATTACACAGGACAAAAGTATGGTTTGTCGCTTTATGGCTAATCTGGAAAAAACACTGGGGGATATGAAGTTTATATTCAGGTACTTGAAGGGCACCATTAATTAATGTAGGAAATTACTTTTTGGTGGAGACTTTAGTCAAGTCAGTGGATATCTTAACTCAGATTTGCTGGTAATCTAGATAGGCGCAAGTCAACTACTGGATACGTGTTTGTTCTATATGGTACACCAATTAGTTGGAGGTCTTTGTTGCAGGCTACGGTTGCCCTATCGACTACGGAAGCAAAAGTATATGGAAGTTGCAGAGGCACTGAAAGAAGGCTTATGGCTTCATGGCTTGATTAATGACTTTAGGGTGAAGCACGATGTAGTTGATGTGCATTGTGATAGCATGAGTACTTTTCACTTGGCAAAGAATTAAGTCCATCATGCAAGGACCAAGCATATCGATGTTCACTACCATTTCATACGGGATGTTGTAGAAGACGGTGACATTGCACTTGAAAATGTGCATACCAAGGACAACCTCGCTAATATGTTGACTAAGGTTGTTCCTGGAGCTAAGTTCCAATATTGCTTTGACTTACTCCAAGTCCTACCTATTGCTTGAGAATCTTTAGGGACAGAATTGTTGAGTGTTTGATTTGGTGAAGATGTGCGGTGGAGGAGTGTGTCGGCTCGATTTTGTGGCAAAACATTGCTGAGGTAGAGATGTGAAGAAAAATGTCCAAAAATATGGCAATGACCTTTTTTGACTTTGACCATGTATTTGATTGATTTGTATATATTCATATATGGTAAGCCCATGTAAGATTTGATTTTGAGCCTACATAAGATTGAATTTCTATAAATGGACACACGACATGCTGTACGGAGGGGTCTAAAGGTTCTCCTTGATATTCTCATTGTGCTCAATAAAAGTTATTATTAAGGAAGTTCATCACATGAGACCTAAAGTTGTTGAATAAGTTCAACACAAAAGTTTGAAATGTTTTTTCTTCTTTATCTGTGTGATGTGTGTGTGTGTGTGTGTGTGTGTGTGTGTGTGTGTGTGTGTGTGTGTGTGTGTGTGTGTGTGTGTGCGCGTGTGTGTGTGTGTGTGTAAATTAATATTAAAAATTACTTTTTAAGATAAAGCATATTTTATCTCCTCCGTAGTTAAAAAAAAAATTAATCCTTATAAGTACATATAACAAATCATACTATATATATTCAATATTCAATTTATATTTAAACTAACTAAATGATATTATCTAACTAAACACATGTCCAAATTCTAAAAGGGAAAATTTATCAAATGCTCAAAAATCGTAAAAGTTTTATGAAAAAAACCCACCGAAAAATAACATTTTTATCGCGTGACCAGAATTAGCGAAAAATATATAAAAGGGTACGGAATGACCTTTTTGCCCTTCTAATTTATTGAAAACACCCACGAAACCTACTCTTCAAAAAACGTTTCGATTCTTCCTCTTCTTCCATACGCTGCTTACTTTCGAATATAAGTTTTCTCCTCCAAAATCTTTGAACCTTACTTCAAAAACTCGTCAGTGACTCTCCATTCGCAATCTTCACACCATATTGTCATCATCAGTTCCCACTTCATCATCATCAGCATCAACTAGAATCTTACTTCATTATCGTCATCAGCATCAACTGGAATCCCATTTCATTATCATCATCAGCATCAACTGGAACCCCAGTTAGAGAAGAGAGAGCTGACGTGAAGAGAATTAAGAGCTTTTTGTTATTCTCCGTGTTAAAATCACGGAGAATGGCCTTTCCCCGTGTTAAATTGACGGAGAATTGTCAATTGTCATTCTCCGTCTTAAATGAGAGAATAGTCATTCTTCGTATTAAAATACAGGAGAATGATCATTCTTCGTGTTAAAATAACGGAGAATTGCCATTTTTCGTGTTAAAATCACGGAGAATTGACATTCTCCGTGTTAAAAACACGAAGAATGTCAAAAACATGAAGAATGGCCTTTTCCCGTGTTAAATTGACGGAGAATTGTCATTCTCCGTGTTAAAATGACGGAGAATGGCCATTTCCCGTATTAAAATGCAGGATAATGGTCATTCTGTTAAAATAACGGAGAATTACCATTCTCCGTGCTAAAATCACGAAGAATGGCCATTCTCCGCATTAAAATGAATGAGAATGGTCATTCTCCGTGTTAAAATTACGGAGAATGGCCTGCAGGAGATCATAGTCATTATACTGAGCCCTAGGTTAATCCCATTAATTTGGGCTTAGGACTAAGTAAAATGAACCTATTAAATGAGATTCATTATACTGAGCCCTAGGTTCATCCCATTAATTTGGAATTATGACTTAATAAAATGAACCTATTAAATAAGATTTATTATACTGAGGCCTAGGTTCATCCCATTAATTTTGGAGTCTTTAACTGACGGCCACGTGGCCTGTGGTTTGGACCACACTCACCCTATATAAGGGGGAGTTTTTATAAAGAGTCGCATTTTCCTCTCTTAGCATTCCCAACACCATAGTTGACCCAGACTTAGCTTCGAACGACCATCGTTGGCCTTGCACAAGTTGGATATTGGTTGTGGATCCCTTCGTTCAAAGAAGCTGTGTCTTTGTACAAGAGCTGTTGATGAGTATCGAGATGTACTGGAATGCACACCATGAGGAGTTAGAACCTGAGCGACGTCTTGGAGGTCTTGGAGGTCCTAACGACAGGGTTTGGGTTTATTGCTAACCCGAAGAGCCACATGTTGTTCTCTGCTCTGTTCATAGCGGTTGCACGCCTTTGTTAGGCTGTAAGAGCCTCAGGAGCTGCCGCGAGCCAATAACTGCTTCAGGAAGTGCTGCTCTGACGAGGAAATGGCTCATTGTGCGTTTGGGGGGTTCTGTGGGTGCAAACCTTGATCGTGACTGTATTCACATCTTCTATCCGCAGTCTCTTGTCGCAAGGAATATATGGCTGTTGGCGTGCTGAGATCTGTTCCTGATGATGCAACTGGTGATGTGACCGATGAAATGCTGACTGAGTGTTGTGATGCTTTGCGGGTCCAGGGTAGTTGTTGTCTTTGTCATAAATCTTCACGTCTTTCATGGGCTTCAGCTTCCGGTTTCGTTCCATTGTCTGTGTTACATTCTGAATCTCCAGGCTGGTGGCTCTAATCTTCAGAGAAGTCGGATCCTCACATGCTGAGATGATCTTCAGTGGCGGCTTCAGGTTCTCGATCGTCTCTCTGGTGCAAGATATGTGCTTGGTGTCGAAAAAGTCCAAGTGTCTGAGCGTCTAGAAATCAGAAGTCCTTCCTGGCTCGGAGAGTGTATCCACAAGTCTGACTTGGAAAGGGTGGCCTGCTTCCTCTGGTTGTCAAGGGACCCTTCAGACGTCTCCGTCAACTACGTACTACCCATGGGGATAGTAGAGTGATAGAAGGTAGTGGAAGCTCGAAAACGTCAAGTGCAGGTGAATTGACAGTTCTGGTGTCGCATGCTTTTGAACTATCTGTAAAACAGAAAACTGTTAAAATAACCTAGACCTACATACAACAAGTGTTTATAGAATATCAAAATACCTGATACACCTGATATACCCTTATTTCCCAATTTTCCTATGCTGTGATCAAGTTTCCCTAGTGTAATCAAGTCCCCCAATAGTACGCTAAAACCTAGGTACCATTAGGATAGACCTGCATGGGCCACCACTAAAAACATGTCACGACCCGCTCCCGAATAATCGGACACGAGTCGGACACGCCCAGCCTTCATTGTTAGACACAATGAAGTAAGCTGTACCAACTAGGGAAAACTAACCAGATAAACATGAAAGTATAGAATCACGGCATCTATATAATGTGTCCCAACCAGAGTAAAGTACAATATCTGAAATTATTACATTTCAATTATAAAAGAGTCTGCTAGTCTCAATACATGGAAAGATAATGGAAAACTAATGAAGTACTAGGCCTCTGCAGCCTCTAGGTCACAAGCAGCTCCAGCTGGCTCAGTAAGGAAGGCAGTATCCTGTCCATAGTATGTGTCACACAAAGCCTCCATCTCACCTGCAACATATCCTATTCAGGAGCGGAGCAAGTACAATTCTAGGTAATGAACAAGACATCATGATATGAAAGTACAAGGGAACATGGAAAGTACAGGAAGAACAGGTAAATAAGTACATGAAGAACAGTGTAAAGTACATGGAAGAACATGAATGTAAGAACATGATATGTAAGCACCTGAAAGAACATGATATCATGGAACTACAGGAAATAAGTACAAGGTAATCTCCTGAACATGTGTGTACTACATTTGAAATATAACTAAATATGTGACCGGCTAGGGTAAGCACCTGAAAGCACCTGAAAGCACATGAAAGCACATGAATGGTGACTTAGGACCCGCGTGCACGATGCGGGGTCTAAGCTAAAACACACCTGAGTTGTTACTTGGGATTGGTCACATAGATAGTATATTTCCCCTCCCCGGATACAAGTAATAAGCACAAGAGAACAAGAGCACCAGAAAGTACATGACGTGTTGCAATTGTGTCACTCAAGGAAGCACATGATATATAATGAAAAGTACAAAACCGTAGAGTGTACTTGCCTTGCTCCAGGAAAGTACAAGTAGGCAAAAGAGTCGGATATCCTCCTGTATGAAATAATGATGTATACAAGTTGGTTAATATCAGGACAAGTTCACATTGGTATTTACCAAAACATAATCTTGATACTTTCTCAACTTCTCCTTAGCTCTTATCCTATAATTTCAGTTTCTATTAACTACTCAAAATCTAAATACAATAATCATCGAAATACCAATCTTATTTGTATCCAACTCAAGTGTTATGACCTCCTCCCTAAGCCATTAACTTAGCTAAACAATACTTTATTGAATCCTTATGAAGGCAAAGAAAGTTTAAAAGGTAAAGGGATTCTTGCCATTGATAGCCATCAATCTCCTGGTGGATTAATACTAGTTAGTCAAAATACATAATCTATGAAATGCTCCTTGGTATCTAGACTATCAAGAACTTAATATTAAGCTAAAAACATAACTCTATGAAACAATGCTAAAAAAGTAAGCTAACATTGATAGAGCCTCTTAAATCAAGACCTTGGAAACTCAATGCTTAGTTCACAAGATTAAGCTATCCTATCTTATAAGGTAAACAACCTAGTTACTGAAATCATCATAGTTAACTTGAATTTATTCTAGATTACTGGAAGTCATTTTGAATTCCTGGGTTTACACAGGAATATACTCCTGGATTTAACATAGGGCTGTATTCCTGGTTTATACAGGACCACACCTGAGTTATCACAGGATGACCAAGTGTCTCAGTTACACTGAGTTACTCAGTTTATTTCCTGAGACATTTCAGGTTCTGAGAATGAAGTTCTCAGGTTCCTGTCTCATGGAGACCCTCAACTGTCTCTGATGAAGAACTCACCAGTTTCAGGTTTCCATTACTGGGTCGAATGGTCCTTGTTTAACAGTCCTATGTCCAAGATATTGTTATATGTATTGCAATCTTAAATCCCAAAATAATAGTCCAACTCTCAGTCTAGAATCCAACAGCATAAATTAAACTCAATTCCTACCCCAGTCCAATAGCAGGACAGGACAGTCCATAGTAGGATCCAATGGCAGGGTTTTAAACAACAGTTCAAATTATAAGACATCCAGATATCACTTATAACAGTTATAATAACTATGCATCTTCAATACATATTATGTCCTGCACTCCAAATCAGTCCAAAATGCAGGATTGTAATTTCCAGGTTCCTAATAATTCAGGTTACACTGAGTTCTAAATGAAAATTACCAAGTTCTCAGGTTCTGAGACTCTCAGGTATTTAGTTCAGTCTTGGAAGACTGAAAGATTTCTTGACCTCAGTTTAACCAAGCTCCACCAATCATAGGTTAAAATCATAAACTCAGTCTCACATGTACATTCAGTAATATCCTAAGTCAGTCTAAAAGTGATAAGATATCAGTCCTACCCATTTCCCAGGAGAGTATCAACACCCTTGGTATCACATTGGTTTTGATTTCAGCAGTAAACTCTGTTATATGATATTGATTTGTCCTGGTGACAAAACAATCTATACAACCTGCCTCTTCAAACCAATATGACACCAAGTAGTCATCAACTAGTATTTCTACAGCCTGGTTCCACAGCATGGACTGATATCAGTCGAGTGTGCAACTATTAGAACATGGTACTGCATATTATGACAGTGCTAAAATTCAGTTTATACATTCATCTATTGTAATGCAATTTAAACACAGTCCATGGTCGATGCCTACTCCTAACTTTTAGTTGAACTTTAGGTTCAACACTTAATCCAACAATGGCTCTGAACCTATCATGATTAAATAGGAAATGCAACATAAATTCAGAGTTTACAAAGTAAGTTAAATCAAAGCTACTAGTGAATCCACTGTCCAGATTTAACAGTGCATCTCATGTTTCTGAGATGAGCATTCTCAAGTAATTGCCCAAACGTTGCACATGTGCACAAGTTCAAGTACTATTACTTAGATTAATGACCAGTTCAAAAGCCAACCAATCCAAATCAAAGTAATTTAATTCAATCTCGAACTCAGTCTAAACACAACAATTTGAAGAAACAAAATTAAATGCCAAACAACTTCTGGAGTTACAATTCAGGTGATGATCCTTACCTGATCCCCAAGTCAACAGTAAAATATGTGAGCAGTCCTCTTCAATAATTCCAAAGGTTACTCTCCAGGAAATCTAATCAAGAGATTTAGAAGTGGAAGAACATTTGGTTAGTGATCCAGGGATTGAAAATAGAACCGATCTATGATTCGAGGAAGATGAATTACCTACCAAGACTAGATCAGGAATTTAGGATTGATTCTTAAGTCGATCTTCAACTGAATCCTTCCTGATGATCTACACTCTCATCGTTAATACAGAGATTAATTAAAATCGAATGGATTTCAAGAATCAGGACTCCTTGCTCAAGAACAATCCTCACCTTCACTAAAGCTCGATGTGACCAGTTATCAAACAGCTTGGAAGCTCAAGTAATTGAGAGGAAATCACTGCTCTAGATCTACAATTCAATAATTTTGAATTACAACGAGATAGGAGAACAAGATCAACCGAAATGGGAGATGTAACACTCACTAGATCTGGATCGATGGGGTGATGGTTCATCCAGAAGGGTCGATCTGCTCGTGTAGTTGCTGAATGGGACCCTTGTTGATGCCGTGGTCGAATTCCTAGGTTGCACTGCCTTCCTCAGGTTGCTGGTCCGCCATGGCTGATCAGTGATGAAAAAGAAGAAGAAATGATTGAAGGAATGGAGAATTGTGAGGAAAGAATGGTCTTAAATAGGAGATGGATAGCGTGAGGGGCAGGCTAATCCTACTGGCGAAAAAACTTCTGACAAGGTGGTTAGAGAGCAGGGAGAAGAGAGCACATGGCCACTCCCTTGGCCGTTGAGAGAAATTTGAATTCAAAGCTCTCCAGAATTCTAATCAAGAGCAGGGAAAAACCTTAGGCTAACACTGGGTTGAGCTTAAAGGAAGTTTGATTGGGCTGGCAGTGTTTGGCCCAATCCATTGGGTTGCAAGAGGTTAAGCCCAGGAGAACTAATTAGATGATCCCCAAATAAAAATAAAATATAATTCCACCTATGTTAAAATAAAAAAAAATATATTCCTAAATCATTAATCAATTACAAAAATTTAAATTCTACCATATTTCAGGAACGTGGAGTTACAAATCTCCCCCCTTAAAAAAATTTCGTCCTCGAAATTCAATTCTGCAATTCTCAAAGGATCCAAACACCAGTTATTTTATTTGAAAAAAACATAGAACTCCACAAAACAGGGTACAATCAATATCAATCAAACAGAGTGGGATATCGCTCCCGCATCTCGTCCTCGCGCTCCCATGTGGACTTTCCCTGAGAGTGGTGTCTCCACATGACGCGAACAAGAGGAATGGTCTGGTTCCGCAGACGCTTCTCTCTTCGGTCCAAGATCTCTACTGGCTGCTCCTCGTAAGTCAATCTCGGGCCCACCTCCAGCTCGGAATAGTCCACCACATGGCTCGGGTCTGGAATGTATCGTCGAAGCTGGGATACGTGGAAGACATCGTGCACCCCCTCCAAGCTATCTGGAAGCGCTAGTCGATACGCCATCTCGCCAATCCGCGCCGTCACATCGAAGGGTCCGATGAATCTTGGACTGAGCTTCCCGCCTCTGCCAAAACGAATGGTGCCTCTGGTCGACGAGATTCTTCAGGAACACTCTGCTTCTAGCTGCAAACTCCGGTGATCATCTGCTGTTGTCCGCCTAGTGCTTCTGTCGATCCACGACGCTCTGAGCCTTGAGTCCAAGTACACATAAGAAGTTTGGGATATCACGCTTTGACAAGGATCGAGGATCAAATAGTCACGAAGTGGAAGGAATTTCAATTACAACTTAGAGGAGCAACATCATAAAGACACAAATATTAAGTACGATCAAAAATCGATAGTTTAACACAGGTGGCTAGCACAAGATAGGAAAATCATGGTCAGACAGACATGATTTAAGATCAAAATTTAGACAAGACACAAACGAAGTATGGAATCAAAATCTGGCAATGTATAATTTGAGAAAATCAATGATCTAACGATACAATACTAGAAGATAATTAGCAAGGGTTGATTTGAGGAACGTACGAAATACTCAGGAGATACAGTATCAAATCAGGGTGAACATGCAAGGATTTGTGATTCTCGAAAACCAATAATCATATGAAAAAGGAATTATAGTCTCCAGAATATCCAAGAACATATTGGTATCTGAAATCACTTTGCTTAGAATCCCTATCCCGCCAGTATGTATCTGACTGCAGTGGACTTTCAGCTCCGTGACTCAAATAACAATATGTCTCCAAATACTCTATCAACCTTATCCATTTTCCAACAATCATTGACGAGACAACCCAAAAGATCAAGAGATGAAGAATATGACAAGTCTCGACAATCCTCGAAAACCTATGGGTGTCTGAAATCACTTCAACTTAGAGTTCCTGCCTCGCCAGTGCGCTACTGGCTGCAGTGAACCCTCAGTCTCCATAATCCAGCTAATGGCTGCAGCGCGCAACTGTCATGCCATAGTAGGTCATCGAATAGCCTCACGACTTTATCCCTAGGAATTTCAAAAGAGTTTCAAGGAATTCAAAATGAATTTCAATAGTCCAAGTCACGGAAATGGTGAATTACCTGACTGTTAGAATACATGAGTTTATTATGTACTAAAAATGACAAGGGATCCGATCAGTGAGTACAAAAGGGCAGCCAGGGAGATTTCAGATAGGACAAAGTTTCAGATTATGATGGAATATCAACTGATATCTGGAATGGTAACAAGGTTCCACATATGGAACGTTATCTTGAAAGGATAACAGAGTCTCGAAGGATGAACTGAGGCAAGGTATCAGATAGAAGACAAGTTTCAAAATCTAGTATCAACAAAGTCGTGAATAAGGAACAAATTCTCGAATAGAAATCTCAATGAGGAGACAAGATTTGGAATAGGGAACACAGTCTCAACGAGTTGTGAGTAGGAACTGAAATTCAAGGTCCGGTAAATCTTGGATGGGAGGCAAAATCACGTAAAACAAAGTCTCGAAATAGGAAACAGGATCTTAAATTCTCGAATGGAATCAAGTTATGAGTAGGAAAAGAATCAATGGGTGAGCAAAACAATATTCATGAAACAAGCGATACCTCAAATAGGGAACAAGATCGAAGCAAAGTTGTGAACAGAACAATTTCCAAGTAGAAACAAGCCACGTAGGAAACGAATCTCACATAGGGAACAGGTCGAAACCGAAGTTTTCAAACGATGTCTGGAATGGTGAATAGAAACAAGTATTGAATAAAAATCAAATTCCGACTATCCCCAAATAGAAAACTGAACTTCGGAAAGAAAATAAAATTTACAAATGGTAACTAGTCCTAAATAGGAAACAAAATTCCTGAGTAGAATCTCGAAAAGAGCAAGGTTACGAAGAATGGATTGGAGGAGTACCAATCAACGAATAGGAAACAATATCTCGAGTTAAGTTTCGAATACCAACCAAGATTCCAAAGTAGAAAACAAGAAGTTTCAAGAAATGGTCTAGATGCTAAAATTTAAGAAAAACTAGGCTGCTAATCAAGATACATGGTTTTTCCAACCATGCAAAAATCTTCAGTCTTTAGTCTGTCTTCAATATTCCTCCGGAATGAAATCTCTCTAACCTTCTTCAATTGTCCTGACATAGGTTGATCCCTGCGGTAGTGCTTCAGTGATTGTTGCATCTGGAGAGGCGGGTCACCCTTGTTGTAGTCCTGGTGCTTCTCGCGTTCGTCCTTGGGCAGCGTGATCAGTGGTCTCCGAGCAGTTCTTGACTTGGTGGACAGACGATCTGCAGTGCAGGCATAGCCTCCGTCTTTTGCGGCACTCTTCATAGTGGCATCCTGAGAGGTGGCAGAAATTGTAAATGATCGTCGGCTGGATCTGAATCTGGATCTCCCGCTGGGGTTGAAGTGCAGGGCTCTAGCAGGAAAATGGCTGCTGGCGTGCTGAGATCTGTTCCTGATGATGCAACTGGTGATGTGACCGATGAAATGCTGACTGAGTGTTGTGATGCTTTGCGGGTCCAGGGTAGTTGTTGTCTTTGTCATAAATCTTCACGTCTTTCATGGGCTTCAGCTTCCGGTTTCGTTCCATTGTCTGCGTTACATTATGAATCTCCAGGATGGTGGCTCTAATCTTCAGAGAAGTCGGATCCTCACATGCTGAGATGATCTTCAGTGGCGGCTTCAGGTTCTCGATCGTCTCTCTGGTGCAAGATATGCGCTTGGGGTCGGAAAAGTCCAAGTGTCTGAGCGTCTAGAAATCAGAAGTCCTTCCTGGCTCGGAGAGTGTATCCACAAGTCTGACTTGGAAAGGGTGGCCTGCTTCCTCTGGTTGTCAAGGGACCCTTCAGACGTCTCCGTCAACTACGTACTACCCATGGGGATAGTAGAGTGATAGAAGGTAGTGGAAGCTCGAAAACGTCAAGTGCAGGTGAATTGACAGTTCTGGTGTCGCATGCTTTTGAACTATCTGCCAAACAGAAAACTGTTAAATAACCTAGACCTACATACAACAAGTGTTTATAGAATATCAAAACCTGATACACCTGATATACCCTTATTTCCCAATTTTCCTATGCTGTGATCAAGTTTCCCTAGTGTAATCAAGTCCCCCAATAGTACGCTAAAACCTAGGTACCATTAGGATAGACCTGCATGGGCCACCACTAAAAACATGTTACGACCCGCTCCCGAATAATCGGACACGAGTCGACACGCCCAGCCTTCATTGTTAGACACAATGAAGTAAGCTGTACCAACTAGGGAAAACTAACCAGATAAACATGAAAGTATAGAATCACAACTATATAATGTGTCCCAACCAGAGTAAAGTACAATATCTGAAATTATTACATTTCAATTATAAAAGAGTCTGCTAGTCTCAATACATGGAAAGATAATGGAAAACTAATGAAGTACTAGGCCTCTGCAGCCTCTAGGTCACAAGCAGCTCCAGCTGGCTCAGTAAGGAAGGCAGTATCCTGTCCATAGTATGTGTCACACAAAGCCTCCATCTCACCTGCAACATATCCTATTCAGGAGCAGAGCAAGTACAATTCTAGGTAATGAACAAGACATCAGGATATGAAAGTACAAGGGAACATGGAAAGTACAGGAAGAACAGGTAAAGTACATGAAGAACAGTGTAAAGTACATGGAAGAACATGAATGTAAGAACATGATATGTAAGCACCTGAAAGAACATGATATCATGGAACTATAGGAAATAAGTACAAGGTAATCTCCTGAACATGTGTGTACTACATTTGAAATATAACTAAATATGTGACCGGCTAGGGTAAGCACCTGAAAGCACCTGAAAGCACATGAAAGCACATGAATGGTGACTTAGGACCCGCGTGCACGATGCGGGGTCTAAGCTAAAACACACCTGAGTTGTTACTTGGGATTGGTCACATAGATAGTATATTTCCCCTCCCCGGATACAAGTAATAAGCACAGAGAACAAGAGCACCAGAAAGTACATGACGTGTTGCAATTGTGTCACTCAAGGAAGCACAGGATATATAATGAAAAGTACAAAACCGTAGAGTGTACTTGCCTTGCTCCAGGAAAGTACAAGTAGGCAAAAGAGTCGGATATCCTCCTGTATGAAATAATGATGTATACAAGTTGGTTAATATCAGGACAAGTTCACATTGGTATTTACCAAAACATAATCTTGATACTTTCTCAACTTCTCCTTAGCTCTTATCCTATAATTTTAGTTTCTATTAACTACTCAAAATCTAAATACAATAATCATCGAAATACCAATCTTATTTGTATCCAACTCAAGTGTTATGACCTCCTCCCTAAGCCATTAACTTAGCTAAACAATACTTTATTGAATCCTTATGAAGGCAAAGAAAGTTTAAAAGGTAAAGGGATTCTTGCCATTGATAGCCATCAATCTCCTGGTGGATTAATACTAGTTAGTCAAAATACATAATCTATGAAATGCTCCTTGGTATCTAGACTATCAAGAACTTAATATTAAGCTAAAAACATAACTCTATGAAACAATGCTCAAAAAGTAAGCTAACATTGATAGAGCCTCTTAAATCAAGACCTTGGAAACTCAATGCTTAGTTCACAAGATTAAGCTATCCTATCTTATAAGGTAAACAACCTAGTTACTGAAATCATCATAGTTAACTTGAATTTATTCTAGATTACTGGAAGTCATTTTGAATTCCTGGGTTTACACAGGAATATACTCCTGGATTTAACATAGGGCTGTATTCCTGGTTTATACAGGACCACACCTGAGTTATCACAGGATGACCAAGTGTCTCAGTTACACTGAGTTACTCAGTTTATTTCCTGAGACATTTCAGGTTCTGAGAATGAAGTTCTCAGGTTCCTGTCTCATGGAGACCCTCAACTGTCTCTGATGAAGAACTCACCAGTTTCAGGTTTCTATTACTGGGTCGAATGGTCCTTGTTTAACAGTCCTATGTCCAAGATATTGTTATATGTATTGCAATCTTAAATCCCAAAATAATAGTCCAACTCTCAGTCTAGAATCCAACAGCATAAATTAAACTCAATTCCTACCCCAGTCCAATAGCAGGACAGGACAGTCCATAGTAGGATCCAATGGCAGGGTTTAAACAACAGTTCAAATTATAAGACATCCAGATATCACTTATAACAGTTATAATAACTATGCATCTTCAATACATATTATGTCCTGCACTCCAAATCAGTCCAAAATGCAGGATTGTAATTTCCAGGTTCCTGAGAATTCAGGTTACACTGAGTTCTAAATGAAAATTACCAAGTTCTCAGGTTCTGAGACTCTCAGGTATTTAGTTCAGTCTTGGAAGACTGAAAGATTTCTTGACCTCAGTTTAACCAAGCTCCACCAATCATAGGTTAAAATCATAAACTCAGTCTCACATGTACATTCAGTAATATCCTAAGTCAGTCTAAAAGTGATAAGATATCAGTCCTACCCATTTCCCAGGAGAGTATCAACACCCTTGGTATCACATTGGTTTTGATTTCAGCAGTAAGCTCTGTTATATGATATTGATTTGTCCTGGTGACAAAACAATCTATACAACCTGCCTCTTCAAACCAATATGACACCAAGTAGTCATCAACTAGTATTTCTACAGCCTGGTTCCACAGCATGGACTGATATCAGTCGAGTGTGCAACTATTAGAACATGGTACTGCATATCATGACAGTGCTAAAATTCAGTTTATACATTCATCTATTGTAATGCAATTTAAACACAGTCCATGGTCGATGCCTACTCCTAACTTTTAGTTGAACTTTAGGTTCAACACTTAATCCAACAATGGCTCTGAACCTATCATGATTAAATAGGAAATGCAACATAAATTCAGAGTTTACAAAGTAAGTTAAATCAAAGCTACTAGTGAATCCACTGTCCAGATTTAACAGTGCATCTCAGGTTTCTGAGATGAGCATTCTCAAGTAATTGCCCAAACGTTGCACATGTGCACAAGTTCAAGTACTATTACTTAGATTAATGACCAGTTCAAAAGCCAACCAATCCAAATCAATGTAATTTAATTCAATCTCGAACTCAGTCTAAACACAACAATTTGAAGAAACAAAATTAAATGCCAAACAACTTCTGGAGTTACAATTCAGGTGATGATCCTTACCTGATCCCCAAGTCAACAGTAAAATATGTGAGCAGTCCTCTTCAATAATTCCAAAGGTTACTCTCCTGGAAATCTAATCAAGAGATTTAGAAGTGGAAGAACATTTGGTTAGTGATCCAAGGATTGAAAATAGAACCGATCTATGATTCGAGGAAGATGAATTACCTACCAAGACTAGATCAGGAATTTAGGATTGATTCTTAAGTCGATCTTCAACTGAATCCTTCCTGATGATCTACACTCTCATCGTTAATACAGAGATTAATTAAAATCGAATGGATTTCAAGAATCAGGACTCCTTGCTCAAGAACAATCCTCACCTTCACTAAAGCTCGATGTGACCAGTTATCAAATAGCTTGGAAGCTCAAGTAATTGAGAGGAAATCACTGCTCTAGATCTACAATTCAACAATTTTGAATTACAACGAGATAGGAGAACAAGATCAACCGAAATGGGAGATGTAACACTCACTAGATCTGGATCGATGGGGTGATGGTTCATCCAGAAGGGTCGATCTTCTCGTGTAGTTGCTGAATGGGACCCTTGTTGATGCCGTGGTCGAATTCCTAGGTTGCACTGCCTTCCTCAGGTTGCTGGTCCGCCATGGCTGATCAGTGATGAAAAAGAAGAAGAAATGATTGAAGGAATGGAGAATTGTGAGGAAAGAATGGTCTTAAATAGGAGATGGATAGCGTGAGGGGCAGGCTAATCCTACTGGCGGAAAAACTTCTGACAAGGTGGTTAGAGAGCAGGGAGAAGAGAGCACATGGCCACTCCCTTGGCCGTAGAGAGAAATTTGAATTCGAAGCTCTCCAGAATTCTAATCAAGAGCAGGGAAAAACCTTAGGCTAACACTGGGTTGAGCTTAAAGGAAGTTTGATTGGGCTGGCAGTGTTTGGCCCAATCCATTGGGTTGCAAGAGGTTAAGCCCAGGAGAACTAATTAGATGATCCCCAAATAAAAATAAAAATATAATTCCACCTATGTTAAAATAAAAAAAATATATTCCTGAATCATTAATCAATTACAAAAATTTAAATTCTTCCATATTTCAGGAAGGTGGAGTTACAAATCTCCCTCCCTTAAAAAAATTTTGTCCTCGAAATTCAATTCTGCAATTCTCAAAGGATCCAAACACCAGTTATTTTATTTGAAAAAAACATAGAACTCCACAAAACAGGGTACAATCAATATCAATCAAACAGAGTGGGATATCGCTCCCGCATCTCGTCCTCGCGCTCCCATGTGGACTTTCCCTGAGAGTGGTGTCTCCACATGACGCGAACAAGAGGAATGGTCTGGTTCCGCAGACACTTCTCTCTTCGGTCCAAGATCTCTACTGGCTGCTCCTCGTAAGTCAATCTCGGGCCCACCTCCAGCTCGGAATAGTCCACCACATGGCTCGGGTCTGGAATGTATCGTCGAAGCTGGGATACGTGGAAGACATCGTGCACCCCCTCCAAGCTATCTGGAAGCGCTAGTCGATACGCCATCTCGCCAATCCGCGCCGTCACATCGAAGGGTCCGATGAATCTCGGACTGAGCTTCCCGCCTCTGCTAAAACGAATGGTGCCTCTGGTCGACGAGATTCTTCAGGAACACTCTGCTTCTAGCTGCGAACTCCGGTGATCATCTGCTGTTGTCCGCCTAGTGCTTCTGTCGATCCACGATGCTCTGAGCCTTGAGTCCAAGTACACATAAGAAGTTTGGGATATCACGCTTTGACAAGGATCGAGGATCAAATAGTCACGAAGTGGAAGGAATTTCAATTACAACTTAGAGGAGCAACATCATAAAGACACAAATATTAAGTACGATCAAAAATCGATAGTTTAACACAGGTGGCTAGCACAAGATAGGAAAATCATGGTCAGACAGACATGATTTAAGATCAAAATTTAGACAAGACACAAACGAAGTATGGAATCAAAATCTGGCAATGTATAATTTGAGAAATCAATGATCTAACGATACAATACTAGAAGATAATTAGCAAGGGTTGATTTGAGGAACGTACGAAATACTCAGGAGATACAGTATCAAATCAGGGTGAACATGCAAGGATTTGTGATTCTCGAAAACCAATAATCATATGAAAAAGGAATTATAGTCTCCAGAATATCCAAGAACATATTGGTATCTGAAATCACTTTGCTTAGAATCCCTACCCCGCCAGTATGTATCTGACTGCAGTGGACTTTCGGCTCCGTGACTCAAATAACAATATGTCTCCAAATACTCTATCAACCTTATCCATTTTCTAACAATCATTGACGAGACAACCCAAAAGATCAAGAGATGAAGAATATGACAAGTCTCGACAATCCTCGAAAACCTATAGGTGTCTGAAATCACTTCAACTTAGAGTTCCTGCCTTGCCAGTGCGCTACTGGCTGCAGTGAACCCTCAGTCTCCATAATCCAGCTAATGGCTGCAGCGCGCAACTGTCATGCCATAGTAGGTCATCGAATAGCCTCACGACTTTATCCTTAGGAATTTCAAAAGAGTTTCAAGGAATTCAAAATGAATTTCAATAGTCTAAGTCACGGAAATGGTGAATTACCTGACTGTTAGAATACATGAGTTATTATGTACTAAAAATGACAAGGGATCCGATCAGTGAGTACAAAAGGGCAGCCAGGGAGATTTCAGACAGGACAAAGTTTCAGATTATGACAGAATATCAACTGATATCTGGAATGGTAACAAGGTTCCACATATGGAACGTTATCTTGAAAGGATAACAGAGTCTCGAAGGATGAACTTAGGCAAGGTATCAGATAGAAGACAAGTTTCAAAATCTAGTATCAACAAAGTCGTGAATAAGGAACAAATTCTCGAATAGAAAATCTCAATGAGGAGACAAGATTGGAATAGGGAACACAGTCTCAACGAGTTGCGAGTAGGAACTGAAATTCAAGGTCCGGTAAATCTTGGATGGGAGGCAAAATCACGAATAAACAAAGTCTCGAAATAGGAAACAGGATCTTAATTCTCGAATGGAATCAAGTTATGAGTAGGAAAAGAATCAATGGGTGAGCAAAACAATATTCATGAAACAAGCGATACCTCAAATAGGGAACAAGATCGAAGCAAAGTTGTGAACAGAACAATTTCCAAGTAGAAACAAGCCACGTAGGAACGAATCTCACATAGGGAACAGGTCGAAATCGAAGTTTTCAAACGATGTCTGGAATGGTGAATAGAAACAAGCATTGAATAAAAATCAAATTCCGACTATCCCCAAATAGAAAACTGAACTTCGGAAAGAAAACAAAATTACAAATGGTAACTAGTCCTGAATAGGAAACAAAATTCCTGAGTAGAATCTCGAAAAGAGCAAGGTTACGAAGAATAGATTGGAGGAGTACCAATCAACGAATAGGAAACAATATCTCGAGTTAAGTTTCGAATACCAACCAAGATTCCAAAATAGAAAACAAGAAGTTTCAAGAAATGGTCTAGATGCTAAAATTTAAGAAAAACTAGGCTGCTAATCAAGATACATGGTTTTTCCAACCATGCAAAAATCTTCAGTCTTTAGTCTGTCTTCAGTATTCCTCCGGAATGAAATCTCTCTAACCTTCTTCAATTGTCCTGACATAGGTTGATCCCTGCAGTAGTGCTTCATGTGATTGTTGCATCTGGAGAGGCGGGTCACCCTTGTTGTAGTCCTGGTGCTTCTCGCGTTCGTCCTTGGGCAGCGTGATCAGTGGTCTCCGAGCAGTTCTTGACTTGGTGGGCAGACGATCTGCAGTGCAGGCATAGCCTCCGTCTTTTGCGGCACTCTTCATAGTGGCATCCTGAGAGGTGGCAAAAATTGTAAATGATCGTCGGCTGGATCTGAATCTGGATCTCCCGCTGGGGTTGAAGTGCAGGGCTCTGGCAGGAATATATGGCTGCTGGCGTGCTGAGATCTGTTCCTGATGATGCAACTGGTGATGTGACCGATGAAATGCTGACTGAGTGTTGTGATGCTTTGCGGGTCCAGGGTAGTTGTTTGTCTTTGTCATAAATCTTCACGTCTTTCATGGGCTTCAGCTTCCGGTTTCGTTCCATTGTCTGCGTTACATTCTGAATCTCCAGGCTGGTGGCTCTAATCTTCAGAGAAGTCGGATCCTCACATGCTGAGATGATCTTCAGTGGCGGCTTCAGGTTCTCGATCGTCTCTCTGGTGCAAGATATGCGCTTGGTGTCGGAAAAGTCCAAGTGTCTGAGCGTCTAGAAATCAGAAGTCCTTCCTGGCTCGGAGAGTGTATCCACAAGTCTGACTTGGAAAGGGTGGCCTGCTTCCTCTGGTTGTCAAGGGACCCTTCAGACGTCTCCGTCAACTACGTACTACCATGGGGATAGTAGAGTGATAGAAGGTAGTGGAAGCTCGAAAACGTCAAGTGCAGGTGAATTGACAGTTCTGGTGTCGCATGCTTTTGAACTATCTGTAAAACAGAAAACTGTTAAAATAACCTAGACCTACATACAACAAGTGTTTATAGAATATCAAAATACCTGATACACCTGATATACCCTTATTTCCCAATTTTCCTATGCTGTGATCAAGTTTCCCTAGTGTAATCAAGTCCCCCAATAGTACGCTAAAACCTAGGTACCATTAGGATAGACCTGCATGGGCCACCACTAAAAACATGTCACGACCCGCTCCCGAATAATCGGACACGAGTCGGACACGCCCAGCCTTCATTGTTAGACACAATGAAGTAAGCTGTACCAACTAGGGAAAACTAACCAGATAAACATGAAAGTATAGAATCACGGCATCTATATAATGTGTCCCAACCAGAGTAAAGTACAATATCTGAAATTATTACATTTCAATTATAAAAGAGTCTGCTAGTCTCAATACATGGAAAGATAATGGAAAACTAATGAAGTACTAGGCCTCTGCAGCCTCTAGGTCACAAGCAGCTCCAGCTGGCTCAGTAAGGAAGGCAGTATCCTGTCCATAGTATGTGTCACACAAAGCCTCCATCTCACCTGCAACATATCCTATTCAGGAGCGGAGCAAGTACAATTTTAGGTAATGACAAGACATCATAATATGAAAGTACAAGGGAACATGGAAAGTACAGGAAGAACAGGTAAATAAGTACATGAAGAACAGTGTAAAGTACATGGAAGAACATGAATGTAAGAACATGATATGTAAGCACCTGAAAGAACATGATATCATGGAACTACAGAAAATAAGTACAAGGTAATCTCCTGAACATGTGTGTACTACATTTGAAATATAACTAAATATGTGACCGGCTAGGGTAAGCACCTGAAAGCACCTGAAAGCACATGAAAGCACATGAATGGTGACTTAGGACCCGCGTGCACGATGCGGGGTCTAAGCTAAAACACACCTGAGTTGTTACTTGGGATTGGTCACATAGATAGTATATTTCCCCTCCCCGGATACAAGTAATAAGCACAATAGAACAAGAGCACCAGAAAGTACATGACGTGTTGCAATTGTGTCACTCAAGGAAGCACAGGATATATAATGAAAAGTACAAAACCGTAGAGTGTACTTGCCTTGCTCCAGGAAAGTACAAGTAGGCAAAAGAGTCGGATATCCTCCTGTATGAAATAATGATGTATACAAGTTGGTTAATATCAGGACAAGTTCACATTGGTATTTACCAAAACATAATCTTGATACTTTCTCAACTTCTCCTTAGCTCTTATCCTATAATTTCAGTTTCTATTAACTACTCAAAATCTAAATACAATAATCATCGAAATACCAATCTTATTTGTATCTAACTCAAGTGTTATGACCTCCTCCCTAAGCCATTAACTTAGCTAAACAATACTTTATTGAATCCTTATGAAGGCAAAGAAAGTTTAAAAAGGTAAAGGGATTCTTGCCATTGATAGCCATCAATCTCCTGGTGGATTAATACTAGTTAGTCAAAATACATAATCTATGAAATGCTCCTTGGTATCTAGACTATCAAGAACTTAATATTAAGCTAAAAACATAACTCTATGAAACAATGCTCAAAAAGTAAGTTAACATTGATAGAGCCTCTTAAATCAAGACCTTGGAAACTCAATGCTTAGTTCACAAGATTAAGCTATCCTATCTTATAAGGTAAACAACCTAGTTACTGAAATCATCATAGTTAACTTGAATTTATTCTAGATTACTGGAAGTCATTTTGAATTCCTGGGTTTACACAGGAATATACTCCTGGATTTAACATAGGGCTGTATTCCTGGTTTATACAGGACCACACCTGAGTTATCACAGGATGACCAAGTGTCTCAGTTACACTGAGTTACTCAGTTTATTTCCTGAGACATTTCAGGTTCTGAGAATGAAGTTCTCAGGTTCCTGTCTCATGGAGACCCTCAACTGTCTCTGATGAAGAACTCACCAGTTTCAGGTTTCCATTACTGGGTCGAATGGTCCTTGTTTAACAGTCCTATGTCCAAGATATTGTTATATGTATTGCAATCTTAAATCCCAAAATAATAGTCCAACTCTCAGTCTAGAATCCAACAGCATAAATTAAACTCAATTCCTACCCCAGTCCAATAGCAGGACAGGACAGTCCATAGTAGGATCCAATGGCAGGGTTTAAACAACAGTTCAAATTATAAGACATCCAGATATCACTTATAACAATTATAATAACTATGCATCTTCAATACATATTATGTCCTGCACTCCAAATCAGTCCAAAATGCAGGATTGTAATTTCCAGGTTCCTGAGAATTCAGGTTACACTGAGTTCTAAATGAAAATTACCAAGTTCTCAGGTTCTGAGACTCTCAGGTATTTAGTTCAGTCTTGGAAGACTGAAAGATTTCTTGACCTCAGTTTAACCAAGCTCCACCAATCATAGGTTAAAATCATAAACTCAGTCTCACATGTACATTCAGTAATATCCTAAGTCAGTCTAAAGTGATAAGATATCAGTCCTACCCATTTCCCAGGAGAGTATCAACACCCTTGGTATCACATTGGTTTGATTTCAGCAGTAAGCTCTGTTATATGATATTGATTTGTGCTGGTGACAAAACAATCTATACAACCTGCCTCTTCAAACCAATATGACACCAAGTAGTCATCAACTAGTATTTCTACAGCCTGGTTCCACAGCATGGACTGATATCAGTCGAGTGTGCAACTATTAGAACATGGTACTGCATATCATGACAGTGCTAAAATTCAGTTTATACATTCATCTATTGTAATGCAATTTAAACACAGTCCATGGTCGATGCCTACTCCTACTTTTAGTTGAACTTTAGGTTCAACACTTAATCCAACAATGGCTCTGAACCTATCATGATTAAATAGGAAATGCAACATAAATTCAGAGTTTACAAAGTAAGTTAAATCAAAGCTACTAGTGAATCCACTGTCCAGATTTAACAGTGCATCTCAGGTTTCTGAGATGAGCATTCTCAAGTAATTGCCCAAACGTTGTACATGTGCACAAGTTCAAGTACTATTACTTAGATTAATTACCAGTTCAAAAGCCAACCAATCCAAATCAATGTAATTTAATTCAATCTCGAACTCAGTCTAAACACAACAATTTGAAGAAACAAAATTAAATGCCAAACAACTTCTGGAGTTACAATTCAGGTGATGATCCTTACCTGATCCCCAAGTCAACAGTAAAATATGTGAGCAGTCCTCTTCAATAATTCCAAAGGTTACTCTCCAGGAAATCTAATCAAGAGATTTAGAAGTGGAAGAACATTTGGTTAGTGATCCAAGGATTGAAAATAGAACCGATCTATGATTCGAGGAAGATGAATTACCTACCAAGACTAGATCAGGAATTTAGGATTGATTCTTAAGTCGATCTTCAACTGAATCCTTCCTGATGATCTACACTCTCATCGTTAATACAGAGATTAATTAAAATCGAATGGATTTCAAGAATCAGGACTCCTTGCTCAAGAACAACCCTCACGTTCACTAAAGCTCGATGTGACCAGTTATCAAACAGCTTGGAAGCTCAAGTAATTGAGAGGAAATCACTGCTCTAGATCTATAATTCAACAATTTTGAATTACAGCGAGGTAGAAACAAGATCAACCGAAATGGGAGATGTAACACTCACTAGATCTGGATCGATGGGGTGATGGTTCATCCAGAAGGGTCGATCTGCTCGTGTAGTTGCTGAATGGGACCCTTGTTGATGCCGTGGTCGAATTCCTAGGTTGCACTGCCTTCCTCAGGTTGCTGGTCCGCCATGGCTGATCAGTGATGAAAAAGAAGAAGAAATGATTGAAGGAATGGAGAATTGTGAGGAGAGAATGGTCTTAAATAGGAGATGGATAGCGTGAGGGGCAGGCTAATCCTACTGGCAGAAAAACTTCTGACAAGGTGGTTAGAGAGCAGGGAGAAGAGAGCACATGGCCACTCCCTTGGCCGTTGAGAGAAATTTGAATTCGAAGCTCTCCAGAATTCTAATCAAGAGCAGGGAAAAACCTTAGGCTAACACTGGGTTGAGCTTAAAGGAAGTTTGATTGGGCTGGCAGTGTTTGGCCCAATCCATTGGGTTGCAAGAGGTTAAGCCCAGGAGAACTAATTAGATGATCCCCAAATAAAAATAAAAATATAATTCCACCTATGTTAAAATAAAAAAAAAAAAATTCCTAAATCATTAATCAATTACAAAAATTTAAATTCTACCATATTTCAGGAAGGTGGAGTTACACAAAGAATCTGTAATAGACCTGTCACGACCCGCACCCTTATGAGGTGCACGAGCACGTGGGTACGTCCAGCCTACGCCGCAGTATCGGCGGTAGAATACTGTATATAACGTCTGTAAATACTATGACTAACAGTATAAAGGTACCTATACAGTATATACACTCTGAGTGGAGGTTCCATAACAATACAGTCTCAATCACAGAATAAAACTAAGGTAGATAGCTCAGAAGGAAAGACATATGATAGATGAAAATAGAAATAAGTCCAGTGTCCGATACAAGCCCAGATATATACATAACATCTCAGGGTCTCAAATATAACATAGAAACTACAGTCTAAAAGCTAGCTGGATCGCAGTCCAGTCAAACCTAGCTAAAAGATCTATACAGAAGTACTATCATCCACTGGCTCCAAGGGTGTCAACTGGTCGCAGTCTACGTCCTGACCATACCTATAGTAGGTAGAGCAGTCTGCATCTATGTCATCTGGATATATCATAACGTTATCCTGTCAGGAAAATGAACGAGTACAACGCTGGCAACAAATTCCATAGTAATGACAAATGCTCTAACAGTCAATCATAGTAGAGTACAAGATGAACATATCAAGATGTAAGTATAACAGGATATGTAAACTGGAAATCATGTCAGGGTGAATCATACAGGAAAAGTAAACTGAACTGTAAATCATGTAACTGATGTAATAAATATAAAAGTGCCTCGAATATTATAGCATAATGTGATCGGTATGGGTCAAGAATCAGGCTTCCAGTCGACCGGCTACAAGTACGTAGACTCGGCCAGACCGGGATGGCAAGCTATGGAGCAAGTAGTAGCACAGGTCAGGCTATACCCGTCGTGAGGTGAGGGTATAGCTATGATACAAGTAGTAACTCAAGGTGGACATTGATCACACTATCTATAAAATTCCCCATCCCCGAATAGTACACGAATCCGGACATAACACATCATGACACGGGATTTCCTAAGATGGAAGTAAGTCCTCTTCAGGAATCGGCATCAATACAAGTAAAAGAATCAAGACCAAGCAAGTACCCGTATCCCAAGAAATCCAGGAATGACATATCATGACAGGAATCCGACAATACTAGTCCGTGCACCAATGTGTCGAGAATCAAGTAAACACTATAATTGAACTGGTAGAGAAGATATCAAACAAGTAACTGCTATCAGAGAATGTACTCGCCTGCTGTCTTGAGCTGTAGGGTATATCAATGCTCAGAGTGGTAATCAGAAACCTAAATATGAGATATCGTATGTTAATTTAGGTTTAAACAAGTTTAAGAATGATTCACAATGAATGATATGAAATCTAGGTCAAACTAGGTCTCACTGAGTCACACTAAGTCCTGTCAAGTCAATCTAGGTCAAATTAAGCTATATCAAGTCAATCTAAGTCGACTCTAGGTCATACCAGTCATCGCAAGACAAAACAAGTCAAAGCAAATCAAACGGGGTCAAGAGTTGGCCTACAGTTGACTTTTGGTCAACTGGTTAACCCTGGTCAACTCTGGTCAACTCTAGGTCAACCCTAGATCAAATTGGTCAAATGTTGACCAACAGTTGACTTTTGGTCAACTGGTCAACTCTAGTTCGGATTTGGTCAAATCTAGACAAAGTGTTGACTCACGGTTGACTTTTGGGTAAAAAGTCAACTCTGGGTCAACCGAGCCAAAATCGGTTCAAATATGACATTTGTAGGGTGTACCCAACAAGCCACCTAAGTTTCAAGTCAACCCGAATACCCGAACCCCGTATTTTGAATTTATCCGATTACCCCTTAAAATATTTACCCTTAACTATTCTAACTTGACGCCAAGTGGCCTTCCCTTAGGAATTTCACTCCGGGCTTCATAGGGTAGTAGGGTACTAGCCTATACAACCATTACCTACCAAGTTTCCTAGGGTAAGTGGACATCCAGTTCATCTTACGGTTCGTATCGCCCGTTTACCCGTTATCTTGAATATCTCAAGATGCACGATGGTACGGTGCGATACCACTCTCCTAATCCCACACACAATCCCGATTTCCACCTAGGAGCCTACCCACAAAATCTAATTCACATTTTCTAGGTCCCCTCCAAGTTTGGACGCGTTCCGAATCAGGGAACTCAAAATCACCCATTCACCAAAATCCTAACTAAACATTTCACTCACTCATTCACTCATTCAAACTCTCTCTTTTCACACTCTCTTGGGACTAACTGTAGGGGCTATTTTAGTGGGTTGATTAGGTGTATATATAGCTAATATATAGGGTATATATATGTATATATATTGGTATACATATGGGTGTATATACAGATTGATTTGAGGGTCAAATGGGGGAGGGAGGGGAAATGCCTTCGCTGTTGCTACTGTGGCTGGTACTGCTGCTGCCAAAGCAGCAGCTGCTGCTGCTGTTTGGGGGGGGGGGGGGGGGGGAGGGCAGAAGCCCCCTTGGCCCCCCTTGCTGCTGTGGGCTGCTCTCCCTTCCCTTCTCCTTTCCTCCTCCATTTCCCTCCTCTATTTCTCTCTATTTCCTTCTCTAAACTCCCTCTAAATCTCTCTAATTCTCTTATAAAAATTCTTCTATATATACATATAACACTCAAACAAATTCCCTCATTCATCCCCCTCTCTATATATGTAAATACACACACTCTCACATACATATGTAAATACACACACTCTCACACTCTCACATACATATGTAAATACACACACTCTCACATACATATCTTGTGAGCCCATCTATTATTTTTTTATTTATTTATTTATTTTATTTAATTGTTTATTTTTCCTTATCATTTAGGAATTTGAGGTTCATAGTTCACAATTTTACTATGATAATATGTATAAGTTTCAATGTATATAAACCCTTGCAAAACCATATCATCCAGGGACTAAATTGCAAAAGTTTAAAATTTAAACCTTGTGTTCTGATACTCGAAAGGATTGGGTATCTACTCCTAACCAGATTCAAACTGAGGAACCCTTTAGATAACAGTTGATTCAAATCGAATCTCTTTTGAAACACCTTAAATCTCCCTGAAACCATCCCAATCTTATCCATGCCTTGCATATATATATATATGAGTGCTTCTCCTGTGAGTTTTCTCTACGAACCCTAGCTATCTGTATTGTTCCCAGTCGAGAAAACCAAGGGAAGCCACAGGCAGGAAAAGGAAAGTTCGAGCAACATCAAGTAAGTTCTTTATTCAGAATCGATTGTCAACTCTGTGCAACATTAGAAGTTAAGGGAAAGCAGGGTAAACGTTTGATTAATTACCTGAATAGCAAATACACCATAGCTTAGTCCCTGTCAACCATCAATGGGGTTTAGGGGGGAACTTGGGAAGACCCTTAGATAAACAGGTTTTCCTACATACAAGAAAATCCCTGTCAGTGACCATACAGGAAGAATCGAGTTGGATGATATATTGATTCTTTGAAAACATGTAAGGATTAACCCTGTTCAAGTACCTAGTACCCCATGTAGATAACTATATGACCTGGGATGACTGGAGCTCAATATAGGTATACCCCTGTTTTCAGTATGCAAAGGCACGTAATGAATGGGATGTCCAAATCATCTAGACACCATAGACCCCATAACATGACAGGCTAGGACATAACCCTGTACCAAGAATACAGTCCACAGTACCTTAACCCGAGGGGGATCCGATATGGAGGAAGAACTGGAGGGGGACTTACCCTTCAGTCAGTTGGGAGACAAAGACCTGGGGATAAACTGAAACTCGAGCATCAGACCATAGCATCCACAGAGGCTACTAAGAACTTTTTAGTTTTTCCAAATAAAATAGAGTAGAGCATGGGGCCATAGTACTTACAGGAATAAGCAGGAAAGGTCTACACCAATGGGGAAGACAGGAAATCCATGTGTCCAGATTTTAGGGAAATCTGGGTTATCCAGTTAGTAGCTGAGCTTGGACAGGTTGACAGGTTAGACAAGGATTTCCTGAGTTTGGACAGGTTTGCCAGGTTTGACAAGGATTTCCTGAGCTTGATTTTAGTACCTGGCCATAAGCCACCCATTATCTGGAAATTGAGTAACCAGTTAACACCTAGGTATAAGAAGTGGTTCCTAACAAACTATTAGACAAAGCCAGGTTGTGGATTCCAGTGGGTGTACCAGGTTAGGAAAATACCTACACTAGTGGCCTGTAAGTAGTAAGACTGATTCCCTACTCAAAGAAATCAGTAAACCAAACCCAGGTTTTGGAAGACTAACCTTGTTAGGTATCCAGTATACCAAGGGGGGGGGGGGGAGTGTAACAAGAAATAGGTATCTGGTTGCCTATTGACAAGGGTAGACCTTGTGAGTGACTGCACAGGAACATACACAAACCTAGTGTCCAACCCAACACCATTATTGGCCATAGCATATCCAAATCAATGAGTCAGGTCTGTAATAGAAAATTGGTGATACTTTGGCTTAGGAAAATCATTCATGTAGTAAATTATGTCTTAAACTATAGGAAATGACCCCAACTGATATTTACCCCTGCTCAAAGTATTAGGAATCAAGGGATAATTGCTCCACCCTAGAGTTTAGATGCAACTGTTGATACAAGAACATGGAGTAGACACTAAACTATTAGGGCAACCCACTTAAGAGCAAACCTTCATTTTGGAGTTGTATCTTGACACTGTAATTTCATTTAAATAGGTTCCTTGGACCTCAGTTCGGAGTCTGACCCGTGCCAGCAGCTCAGGACGCCAGGCGAGTACAGTTTGTTGTTTGTTTTCATTTATCGATCCTTACTATACAGCAGTGATTGGTCGATGGATATATGTTTTCAGTTTTTATGATTTTGTTCCTTGTCATGTCGGGAAGTAAAAATACCAAAGATATGTGATCCGACCTTAGACAGTGTAGACAGTGATTACTATTGCTTATTTATCGTAGACAGTGTAGACAGTGATTACTATTGCTTATTTTCGTAGACAGTGTAGCTAGTGATCTCTATTGCTTATTAATTGTAGACAGTGCAATTCATACAATGTAGACAGTGTAATTTAGACAGTGTAATGTAGACAGTGTAGCTTTAGACAGTGTAGACAGTGTCGTATAATTGTCCCGAGACCGATCACATATCAAAGGTATTTTCAGTCAGTCTGTTGGTGAGTATTTACTGCATTTTCATTTCTGTTCTTATTCAGTTTTATTGTTTTTCTCATATTTTTATTTTATGATTCATATGTCTAAAAGCTAACCCCTGTTGTATAGTCATCTTCATATATTTGGAACTGCACTCAGTGAATTGTACTCGTTCCATCCTGACTGGGTAACCAAACAAATTTTAGGTGAAGGCGATGAGATCGTGTGTCCAGAGGAGTATGGCCCATATGTGGGAGATGGCTTAGAGACGGACCTTGTTTATCAGGAGGATTATTCAGCAGCTGACCCCGCTGCTCTATCTTAGACATTTGTTAGTGCTGAGACATTGTATTTGATTTTATGAGATGAGTTGAGACATGTAGTAGAGATTACCTTGATTTAGACTCTCTTCATTATGAGACGATTCCATTCTTATTCATGGCAGCTGAGTTGGGATTTAGAATTACTTGTTTTTCTTGTGATATATTTACTGCGTGGATTGTTCATCATATTGATACAGCGTTCTACCGCCGACTCTGCGGCGTAGGTTGGGCGTGTACACTGATTCCTGCCCAAATACTGGGTGCGGGTCGTGACATATCTACATATGTACATACATATACACACACACACACACACACACATATATATATATATATATATATATATATATATATATATATATATATATAATATATATATATATATATATATATGTGAGTATATATATATATATATATATATATATATATATATATATATATATATATATATACTCACATATAAATATATATATATATATATATATATATATATATATATATATATATATATATATATATATATTTATATGTGAGTATATATATATATATATATATATATATATATATATATACATATATATGGACACACACACACTTACACACATGGACACACACACACACACACACACACACACACACACATATATATATATATAAATAATATATATATATATATATATATATATATATATATATATATATATATATATATATATATATATATATATATATATATATATGGACACACACACACATAATAAATATGAAGTTTAAAAGTGCCTAACCACTTAGATGCAAATCTAATTTATTCTAGGAGTGTCCAAATTGGGGAAAACTCAAGGACACAAACACAAACACTAACTTCTCTTAGGACACTCTAAACGGACTCAAACTTGACACGAACACGGGGATCAATCCTACGGGGCCAAATCTAGATTACATGATGAAAAGAATAAATTTGAGAATAGGTTGTACCTATCGGGAGATGGATTCCCGATTCGAAAGTCCTCCGACACGGTTCCGACACGATGAATTGTTTAGGACACACCCACTTCACTTCTTGCTCCCAAAAGTTTGGAGAAGCTTCACTTGGGGTAGAGGAAGACTTGTATGGAAGAATATTGGGAAGAAATGAATTATTTAGAGATGATTTCTAAGGAATTTCTTTTCTAACTTTTGAGAAAAACTTGGAGAAGAAGAAGAAGAAAATTTGAAGTGGAAGAAGAAGAAAAGGGGGAGGGGGTGGCCGGCCATAAAGGGAAGGGTTTGGGACAACTTGCAATTTACAAGTTTGCCCCTCCCTTACTTACATGCTAAGTTAAGTCCAAATTTGGGTTTGGGGGTTAACTAAAACTAAATAAAAATCATAATTAAGCTTAAATACTCATAGGAGACTAGTCCAAACTCCTAAACCTAAAAGTAAAGTTTGGTGGGCCATGGCTAATTAACATGTTAAATACAACTCAAGTCAAAATTTTCTGGAGTCCCGAATTAACTCGGAATGCGATGAAATTCGAACCCGACTCCTAAAATCATTAAATATTAATATTCATGAAATAAAATTCCCAAAAATATTATAAAATGAAAAATTACCATTTTACCCTAACTTGGAAAGTGAGGGTGACAAGACCCTTGTAGGTGTGATTTTTAATAAAAGAATTTTTTGTGATCTTTTTTGTTGTATGTTCTGTTAAAATCTTTTCTGTTGTATGTTCTGTTAAAATCTTTTCTGTTGTATGTTTCTGTTGTATGTTTCTGTTGTATCTTCTACAAAATCCCCTTCAAAGTGTTAGAATGCAGAAAAATGACCATTATCCGTGTTAAAATCATGGGAATGGCCATTTTTCGTTGTAAAATCATGGAGAATGACCATTCTCTGTGTTAAAATCACGGAGAATGGTCATTCCCCGTTATAAAATTACGGAGAATGGTTATTCCCGTGTTAACATGCAGGAGAATAGTCATTCTTAAAATCATGGAAAATGATTTCGTTATAAAATCACGTAGAATGGTCATTTCCCGTGTTAGAATGCAGGAGAATGGTCATTCACCGTGTTAAAATCACGGAGAATGACCATTTCCCGTGATAAGATCACGGAGAATGGCTATTCCCGTGTTAACATGCAGGAGAATAATCATTATCCGTGTTAAAATCACGGAGAATGGTCGTTTTCCGTTGTAAAATCACGTAGAATGGCCATTTCCCGTGTTAGAATGCAGGAGAATGGTCATTCTCCGTGTTAAAATTACGGAGAATGACCATTCCCTGTGTTAAGATCACGAAGAATGATCTTTTTTCCTTCTTTTTTAAAATATATATAGATTGATATCATACTTTTCATTGTTGTTTGTTTTATATCAGTGCAAACAACCGAGAAGCTCAAAGAGACAAATAAAAGGCTCGGAAATGAAAAAAGCGAGCTTCAGAAATAAGTTGAATCGTTGCAGAATGAAGCCATTAAAAAGGACCTAATTGCCGAAAAACTTCAAATCTCTCCACGAAGATGATGATGATGATGATGATGAGCGATAATCGAAGTTCGACTGAAGAAAAGCACAATGAACAACGAAAAATCTTTGCAATCTCTGCTGAAGATGAGAGCAATGGAATTCAGATCTCTCGTTAAGAAGAAGAAGACGAAAATCGCAATCAAAATCTGAGTTTGTGAATTCAAATACATATATATGACCAAATTTGTGCGCGAAGGGGTAGCTATGGTATTATCAAAATGACAATTTTGTAAATACATAACATCTAAATGGAATCTTGAAATATTTAACGTGAAAATACATAATGTTGGGTATTTCATAAAACCCACCCTGTGGGTTGGTTTTTCATAAACACCCACCCCGAAAGTGGGTATCTCAGCAATTTCCAGATTCTAAAAATATATCTATAAAAAAAAAAATCCTACCTATAATATATCCAAATCATATTTAAAATATAATTTAAATTATATCTAATTTTTAAATAATATCTTAGTTTTTTTTTTTTTTTTTTAACGAGTGCAACAGACGTGACTAGCGCATATAACCGTTGTAGAAATTTTCCAGAGATCCTCGAATCTCCTTTGAACAAAGAAAGCGCGCGAACTACGACCGACTAGATGAATTAAAATCTCTCTTTCTCCTTATATATGGAAATATAATATTGAATGGATCAAAAAATAATTGTTTCCTAATTTCCTTCGATTGTTCAATGGAGGAGGAAAAGAAGAAGAAGATGGGGAAAGGGAAAGGGAAAGGGAAAGGGAAGCAGAGGATTGAGATGAAGAGGATCGCGGACAAACCGAGGAGGCGGGTGACCTTCTCCAAGAGGCGCCAGGGGCTCTTCAAGAAGGCCGAGGAGCTCGACATCCTCTGCGGCTCCCAAACCGCCGTCGTCTCCGTCTCCGACTCCGGCAACGTCTTCACCGCGGGATCCCCCTCCCTCCTCCCCCTCTTGCTCGGCCCCGGTGCTGGAATCCAGCGCGACATCCGCGGGCTGGAGACGATGGGCCTGGAGGAGCTCGGAAGGGAACTTGCGGCGGTCAACGCCATCCAGCGGTCCGTCGAGCTCGCAATGGAGAAGAAGAAGAAGGAAGCAGAAGCTGCAGCTGCTGCCGGTGCCGGTGCTGTTGCCGGTGTTTCTGATTGTTTACTACTACCTGCTCCTATTTCTTTTGATCAAGAGACTCCTCTTACTAGTCTCGATGCCGGCGTCAGCTGCGGTAATGGCCGCGGAGAAGATTGTTCCCCGGAGCCCCTCTGGCTGAGCGACATCGAGTTCGACGAGGGCCATACCGCAGGTGCTGCTGATGCTGGCGCGAATCGTGCGATGGCATCGGAGGATGAGGAGTTCTTCGATCTCCAGGATATTCTTCTTGACTATGTTGATATCGACTCCTTTGGAGCAACAATCGCTATCTAGCTTTCTTGTTTAGTTAGTGTTTGGAATATATATTGAACACAAACACGGCCCCTATTTTGACGTGTCCTGATTTATTTTTGGAGAGTCCAATAAATATCTGACACGATACTGATGTTGGAAGTAATTGAACATTGCTATGTATTCTTGCTTGTTCTACATATAATTGAGTTGGTCCTAATTTGTAATGTGACTTTCCTAGTGTTTGATGACTCTTAATCTATGGAGTGTTGTTAAATATTCTATTCCATATTTGGTCTGTATAGGACTCGGTTGAGAAAAAAATGGTATATGAACGTGTTGTATTCACATTCCTATACCGCGGTCCAGGAGCTCTTTAGTATAACAATGTTATATTCACATTCATTTTAGTAGGACAAGTGTTAGCTCTTTGACTGGTATTTTGTTGATGAATTTCTTATACTATTTATTGTTATTATGTTTGGGACGTCTTATACAGTAGTGAGTGTAGTTCGGAGTACTTTGAGTATTTTTGTGTGCATAGTTAGCCATATAATACCTATGTGACATCTACTTGAGTATTTTTGTATTCGATACTGGGACGTGACATCTACCATTGTTCAAAGTTCAATACATCCAGGCGCGAGACTCATCATCATAAATCATGAAGGGAATATTTGCTGCAGAATTGGGGGATTTACACCATACGTAAAAGCACATTGTCCAGTGAAACCCTGGCCATCAAACTAGGAACTTGCTGCTGGAAGAGAAGGTTCAAAATCTTCATATTGAGACGGATGCTAAGGATCTAGTTTACAAGAAACTGAAGCCACATGCACATATCAACATTTATCGCTGGCAAAAAAGGATCAATTTCCATAGAACCATCTTTGTATTTGTAATGTGACAAATCCAATCACAGTTTTGAGTAATGAATCAATTTTACTTTAGTTTCAAAAAAAAAAAAAAAAAAAAAAAAAAACCTAAGCTAACTGATGTGTTGATGTAGTTCACTCAAGCAAAAGGAATTCAAGAGCAAACAGAATATTAGGATATGCTGATGTTCACTCAAGCAGACTATTACAGTAGCAACATCTTTGTAATAGGATGTGATGTTAAACCGAAGTAGACTGCCCATCCGGTCCCTAACAGCATCTGAATGCAAAATCATAACTCTGCTGCCCAATATACACGAGATGATATAATATGCATATTGATAACTGACATGAAATATAGGAAAAAATTATCATCTGTTGCCGCAACAGAACAATAATTTCAACAATAATTGCATACCAATCCTAAGGGGGAAAAACAGATTAAACATTTAATTCTCCAAATGTTGAACCTACAAATGTGTATTGAAGAAGTACATAAGAGATCAGCACAGAACAAGTCTAGCGGCTCACTAGTCAATCCTTCCGAAATCCTGAACTAGTCCAAGGTTCCATGATTGAGTGGCTTGAAACATGGGAAAAAATCATCAGAAGAATCTCATACAACAATAGGTTGACAAGGACTAAGATCCAAACATTACAATGGTAGAAATTTAGCTTCATTATTGATATGCAAATGAAGGACCAGCAAATGAGTACCGCGACGAGACTGACAAATTTGCAGAATCTCCTATGCCACCAGGCTGCCGATAACTCTTATTATAATCTGACAATACATTAGCTGCGTGAGTCGAATGCAATCTATTAGCCTCACAAGCCATTTTGGACGTGTTCCTCTTTGGTATTCTCACCTATCATAGCGTGATGGCTGGTACACCTTGATAGTCTTTTGAAATACCCGGTCTTACGTCTCCTGGGTGGCCAAGCCCGCACCCAGGCCGGCACAGTAAGCCATGATTCCGCCTAGGCCGACCACGATGTCTCCGATCGTTGCCCCAGGAATCCCTTATTACTTCTCTTCCCCCCGTATATATACGAGTGGGTTGTCCGCGACCATTTCGTATTGTCTTGTCATTTTAACTTAACAGCTGTCTTTGAGCCATAGGCTGTCTGTGAGCCATAATGCGTTATCGACCAGGTTGGCGGCGGCGTCTGTGCAGCGCGGGTAGCGAGCCCCGATGCACGTCCCCGTCATACCTGTCGCTAACCATTCATTTCTTTCTTATCTTTTATTCATTCTTTCCTTTCTTTCTTTCACTTGTTCGTTCGTTCATTGATTCATTCACATATTCATTCATTCATTTGTTGATTCATTCATTCACTTATTCGTTCATTTGTTCATTCATACATTACGCAACTCCCCGTGCGGGAGTCGCCTTGGCGACCCATCGGTCCCGAAGTCTTCCAATGTTGCTATACTCTACTCGGAACGATTATGTCGATAGTCTTCACGTTTCATTGTTGTAAACCATTCATTGCTTCACTGTTGAACGCATAAGGAATTTGAAATGTAAGCATGTGCCTTAGCACGAGTGTAGAGTGCGGTGCGAGAGTTACTATATTTTTCGAGTTCTTTTCCATGTTCTAAACAAGCATACAAGATGAGATTATTTCCTTAGCTAGGCGCGTTTAGTCATTCATTAGCATGCACGGCGTTATCGTCTAGCGATCCTAGTGATAGTGTCCATATTATTAAGTGTCTAGGCTAAGCAAAGACGGGTTCATCGGAGCCACCCACCTTAGCGATGTTCGCAACGGCCGAGCGATACTCTGAGCGCACCTTTGAAAGTCTACGTCTAGATTCATCCTTGACGGGCCAATGTAAGTCTTGTATCGATTTTTCATCGGGTCGACGCAACTCTTCGAGTCGATGGCTCGTTTGAGTCGTTGCACTTGCCGTTTGAATCGGTATTTAGCTAGGACGGAGCGAGTCGTTACAGGTTGTACTTCAATGTACGTAGATGGCTGTGTCTGTCCCCAGCTCTCCAGTATTCTGGTTCTGGGGCGTGACAAGAGCCCATCACCTGAACTTAACACTTGACCTGGCTCTTCGATTTGCAGGACATAGGAATGTTCAGTGAAAAGTGCAGTGAAGTAAATATTGTGTAGTGGAGTGAATAAGTGAATGCAAGATGCAATATATGATCTAATATACATGATAATCTAATATGCAGTAGATCATTATGGAAATGCAGTGAGATATATTATTGTGCAGGACATGGAAGGATGCAGGACAAATGGAATGGGATGTAGGCAGTAGGCAGATGAATGTATGAACAGGTATGTGTATGATACATGAGTTCATTACCTGAACTTAGTATATACTGACTTGGCCCTCCTATGTACAGGACAGTTAATAGACTGTAGGACAATTCAAATGAATGCGATCATTTATTTTGGAGTCCTCTATATGTATGATACTCTTGTGGACTGATACAAGTAAATGCAGATACCTAAACTAATAGGAACAATACTCCTCACATTAAATAAGCCCCAAACTCGAGCATCAAATAACCTTACCTATGATACCAGGTGCATAAGAGAAAGGAATCGATCATGGGTGCAGGACAGTAATAAAATGAAGTGAAGTATAGGCAGGGCATTACCTGGACAGTGGTGTATGTAATGAAGATGTGCAGGAGGTTGTATGTAGTGAAGTGGTGTGATGCATGCAGGATCGACAATTGAAATGATATGCAGGCAATGATATGTAATTCGCGATGTAGTGGACATCTAAGAGTGCATAACAAGATAAAAGGCAGGGCACAGATGTTAATGTGTGGCTATGCATCTAAGGTGTTTAGGAGTGAACAACAGATGGTTGCAACCCAAAATAAGGAGTTTGCACAGCAAGCATGCAAGGGACAGACCTATGCAATGCTCAACTGCCCCATGGAAAACTTGCAACGAGAGCCATGGATCGAATAGGCCATGGCTCATAGCCCCAAGCCAAGGACCTAATGTCAGTCACCTGTCCTAGCTATAGGAGTGAATTGATCGAGTGAAAGTGGAGATTGAAACACCTAGCAGCAGAGGATATGAACAGTGTATTGACAACACAGTGGAGCCTCCCCACAGTCAACTAAATACATCAAACCATATTGAATCCACCTCAGTCCAATACATATGCAATATGCAGGTAATTAGCTACCCAAAACTATAATTTTATCAAAATTTAGAGATCAAAACATCCTATGTGGCATTTCATCGAACACTTGAAATATGTAAGCGATACTCCTCTGATACGCACCTCAAATGGACTCGAACTAGACCCAAATCATTCCTAGGGCCAGGGTGATCCTAAATGGATGTATCTACAATAAAAAAATATGGAATTTAATAGGTTTAGAGGCTCTTACCAATTGGGAGTAGGAATTCCAATGAAAATCCTTAGAAATAGATCTCCTACCAAGCTCCAATGACCAAATTATTCCAAATCCTTTCTAGCTAGCCAATAGAGACTTTCTCTCTCCAAGAGGAAGAGAATGCAATTGGTTTGGATGAATTTGGAGTTGATTTAAGGAATGGGGCAAATTTGGGGAAGAACACAAATTAGGGTTAGGATTTCAATGAAAGAGGGAAGGAAGGGGGCTAATGATGACCTATATAATGGTGTGGGGCTGTTGTGGCCGGCCATGATGGTTTGGTCAAGTTGCATTAGCTACAAGTCTTCCTATTGTCATTTAGAGGCCGTTTTTGAGAAAAGGGCCCAAAGTGGTTTGTCATTCTAAGTCAATTCTAGTCTATTCATGTTAACATAATTAGAACACAACTAATCAAGTCTAAGTCCATTATCTAGGTTCTATGGTCATGGTTAGTCTCTAGGCAAGTAGTTCTAAGGTTTTACTAGCAAATGACACAATCATAATACATCAAATTAAATAATATTAAAATAATTAAAAATTCACCAATTTATCACTAAAATGATTTAAATTCATTATTTAATAACTAACTTGATAAATTTTACAAAAGTTCAAAATTATCCTCATTTTCGAAAAGTGGTAGTTACACCCTTTATTACAACTAAAAATTTAAAAAGCCGCAATGTAACTCCGAAATACCTTTGAAATTATTAGGAAGAAGCTTGAAAAGTACAACAAAAACTTTATCTTTCTCGTGTGCCCGTGTTTTCTCCAGTACCTATAGAGGAGGGGTCCTCGCATTTGGAAATGTAACCAACATATCTATTCGTGTGATAAGCGTTTAATTAATGTGATCTTTCTATTATGGACTAGGATTAGTTAACAATTCATATTCATCAAAATTATTGAAAAAATAACAAATGTACGATAAATATACTAAATATTTACCAACAGTCGATGCTTAGTCCCTGCATAAGATATAAGATATAATACTTATCGTCCTTGCATAAGACATTCATTATCATGCATTCTGACTACATGGTCGTTGGTGAAATCTACACCATAAAGAAGATCCCCAAAGGGTTCCGCGACGCTCAATTCTAAAACAGGTAGCTAGCTTCTATGAATGTCCCGCAATACCTCGTGTCACCATAGCACGACTAATGTTTTCCCCTAGGTCGAATCGGTTCCATTGTCTTATATACCGTTCGAGGAAACCTATATATTCGAGAAAACTCACTCAAACCTTGTGCACAAGTCGTCTATGACCATGAAAATGCATATACGACTGAAAAGTAAACACAATTTGCATGGTAGAAAATATCGACATTAATGGAACCGACATTTTATAATCATTAGTAAGGTAAAATTCGGAGACTCATCAGTACATTATTTTACTATTTCATCATCGCATCATTTCTTCATTTGAACATACACATAGTATTTCTTCGTGTCAGTTGCATTATCGTCATCTTTCATGTGTCAATTACATTCAACATTTCATCTTTCATGTGTCAATTTCATTCAATATTTCAGTTGTATCAACTTATGGCATCGTTATCTTTTTATCAACAAAGGCATCTTCGACCAATGGAGTAGCAAAGTAAGCAAGAGAATTCATTTTGTTAAGCATGAAAGAGTAGCGGAGAAGGGAGAAGCACAAAGAATCTACCACTCACTAATTAGAGAATTGTCAAGAGGAGAAGGAACACTTGCACGGTCAGGCTTCAGTTACGCGTTCTCCTATAATGACACCAAAATCTGATCAATACGCCTTCTCTATCTTCATTTCTCTCAGAATTCTCAAGAATGAATGCAAGAAAATTCGATGAACGGCTGTTTGCCTACAGTAGTGGTGTGGATGAACATGTCGGATCAGTTTTCTGTTCGAACATATCGAGATGACAATATATTGGATCTCCTGGGTACTCGATTGGCGGTAATGAACAAGGGTGCTCGGCTAGCGGGAATGAGCAAAGGTAGTAGGGGTGTGCTTGGTTGCTCAGTCAGAGGAAACGAGCTAAGGTGAAGATTGTTGGATTGTATCTCGTTTTTGGTTGAGCCCTCAAAAGAGGATGACGACAAAGTTGGTAATTTAGTCCTACATGTGGTAGGAGGGGATCCCATGAGGTATAGATAATTGAAATTGGTTCAGGCCTTACATGGAAATTCTCTTTTAAGGCATATGGACCCAATCCAATATCGTACCGTATGGGCCAACTCCGGTTCGGAACGGGAAAAACTACGATACCACCATCGGTATCAAGACTTAGATACAGAATGTCTAATCTGTTGCCATGTGTCCAATATTAAATGCACTAAAATTTGCTACACATTTGTCAGATTCTTTAATAAGCATCGGGTTTAACAAATAAACAATTGTCTTGGAGAAAGCCATTTTTAAAACTTTTAAAGTGTGGTCCCCACAAATTAAAACCTGCCTACAATAAAGAATAGAAACTAATAAAATAATAAAGAAGGATGAAAAAATAATAAAGAGAGAAAGAGACAGCAGCTTGCTCATCCAATCTTTCTTGGCCTTTCGTCTCCTTCTCTTGGAAATTTTTTACTTCTGCCATGGATTATTGATAAAGGGTGCTGATTATTTTCTGATAAGGTAACTAATAGAAAGTAAATCTAGCCTTTTTGTTGTCATGCATCTAGGATTTTAGTATAGATATTACAGGGTTATAGAGTTGAAATTATACCCTTCTTTTATTGTATTATTATTATTATTTAAATTTGTTTCCTCTTTGAATTGTTTGATTGTTCTGGATTTAACCACTGTATTACATTGAAGTATTGATGTTCTCTAACTTGTTTATTTGAATATTATGTATGATATCAAAATGGTAATACCAACTATCTAACTAGGTGATAAAGATAACAATATATCAAACTTATTATACTGCTTGATGTTGATAATTCATTTATTTATTTTTTGCACATAATTTATCAATGATATTGATGTGGTTAAAATTTGTTTGATTATATAGTGCAATCATTTATTCATGTTTTATAACTAATTTCATTAATATATACGGATGTGGTGGAAATTTGCTTAATATAATCTAATCACTTTTTTGATGTTATTGGATTTTAATGGCTGGAGAGTATAGTGATACAGGTTCATCAAGTGACAATGATTCATGGGATCTTAACTTAGATCCAGTGGACAAAGATAATGAAGTAGTAAGTCAAATGTTGTGAGTTTAGAATTACATAATAATGTGGCTAATCAGTCAGATGTCGAAACTATACAATATCTACATTACGGCGAAGATACACCAAATGTCGGGATGTCATTTCAATGTGAATATCATGTATACAATTTTTATAACAGATACGCAAGGAGAATAGGCTTTAGTGTGAGAAAAGGGGATTTGAAAAAGCTAAAAGATGGTACTATTCGATTTAGGGAGTATGTTTGCTCAAAGGAAGGATCGAGAAAGAAGCATACACGAGGAACACCAAAAAAACTCCGACCTGAAACACGAACAGATTGTAAGGCTTCAATTCATTTCAAAGTAAGAGAGAATGGAATTTGGGTTGTAACGAAGTTCACTAAAGAGCATAATCATAGCCTTGCGAGTGATTCAGAAGCCCATCTTTTAATATCACAACGGAATATTACAGATTTCCAAGCTCGATATCTCGATTCTATGCGTTCAGGTGGTTGTGGACCTACGCAAGCATTTTCAGTTTTTAGTGCAGAACATGGGGGGGGGGGGGCAAAAAATTTAAATTTTTCAAAAAAAGATTGTAGCAATTATTATTATAAAAGACGAAGGGAAATATACAAAGAAGGGGATGCTCAAGTGGCTTTGAATTACTATTGACGCATGACGAAAGAAAATCCAGCATTCTCTTATGCTATCCAAGTAGATGAGCATAACCAATTGTGTAATTTATTTTGGGCAGATTCGAAATCTAAAATCGACTATGACTATTTTGGGGATGCCATTTGTTTCGACACTACTTTCCGAACAAACAAGTATAACATGCCGTGTGCACCGATAGTCGGGGTTAATCATCATGGAATGACAGTTATTTTTGGATGTGCATTGTTGCTTGATGAATCAACAGAATCTTTCGTTTGGTTGTTTGAATCATTTTTAAATGCAATGTTTGGAAAACAACCAAAAACAATTTTCACTGATCAAGCCCAAGCAATATCTAATGCAATAACACAAGTAATGCCGGATGCATATCACCGTCTTTGTTTGTGGCATATATATCAAAATGCAGCTAAGCATCTTTCACATGTGTATGAATGCAACAAACATTTTAAAACAGATTTTAAGAACTGCATCTACAAGGTTGAAACAGAAGAAGAATTTATGTCATGTTGGAATTCTATGATTGACAAATATAAGCTATCTGATAATACTTGGTTGAGCAAGTTGTATGAAATTCGAGAGAAATGGGCACTAATTTATGGAAGGGAGCACTTTTGTGCAGGAATGACAACAACCCAACGCAGTGAGAGTATTAATGCTTCATTGAAGGGTTATCTTAAGGGCACTCTATGTATTACAGACTTTATAACCCTGTATGAAAAAGCAGTATCAAATTTGCGTCTAAGAGAAATAGAAGAATATTTTAGAAGTAAGCAAAGTGAACCAATTTTGACATCAAGGTCTCCGATAGAGAAGCAAGCATCACAAATTTATACCAGGAAGGCATTTAAAACATTTCAGGAAGGCATGAGAGAGATAATATGTTATTTTGATCAGCTTGAAAGTGAGAATGATTCATTTTACACATATAAAGTGGATGTGTTAGATGGAGTTTACCATGATAGAAGTCGAATTGTGTGTTTTAACTCTAATGACTCCACGATACAGTGCAATTGCAAGAGTTTTGAGTTTACAGGAATTTTGTGTGTTCATGCCTTGAGAGTATTTCTTACTAGACGCATTGTCGAGATTCCTTCTAAGTACTTTTTGAAGAGGTGGACAAAAGAAGCAAAATTAGGTGTTGCAATTAATGATGTTGAGAGTGTCATGCCTCACCATCAAGTCCCTTCAACAATGAGATATAGTGACTTAGCCCATCTAGCTCTTACTGTAGCTGTGAAAGGTTCTATAGATGAACGTTCTAGAGTTGTGGTTAAACGACATCTAAATGCATGCTTAGAAGAATTGGATCAAATTCAAGGAGAAGTAATACTTGTGCCATCACAAACTGAAGAAATACAAAGTCATATACATCTTCCAGACAATCATATAACTTTGAGAGATCCTGCCACAAAAAGAAAAAAAGGTGAAGCTACTAAAAGATTTAAGAGTGCTTTGGAGAGGGGGTCAACAAAGATAAAGAATATTCAAAAAGTTGGTGCAGCCCAAAATAGTGATCCACCTCCAACAACTTCTTGCCATGATGGTTTTTCCCAGGTAATCATATCATCAATCATATATATATCACAATCTTAATTTATTTTGTGCCTTAACGAAGTCATGAATTAATTTCGATATATATATATATATATATATATATATATATATATATATATATATATATATATATATATATATATGCACGACAGGAATCAACTGAGAGTCAAAACCAACAAGGCACAATACGAGAATTTGCATTTCGTCAGCCACTACCAGTTTTTGCTAGCCAAAATGTCTCATTTGCTAATCAGGTGGTTGTTTTGTTAAATTCTAGTTAGAAGCAACATAGTTTATTTGTAATATTTAAAGTTAATTTTTTTTTTTTTGATAATTTTCATTTATTTGCAGGTAGGCCTAAAGAACCATAATGGAAAATCAATTCCTATTATTTTTAGTCGAAATGTCCAGTACATGAATCAGGTGAACCAATTACAAAACACAACCTAGTATGAATCATTTTTGGAGGTGCATTATTGCTTGTAATTGTCCTGCTGGTGATTCCCACTTTATTTGGTGTTTATACTTTGTTTAAGAAGCATTGTGACTTGGGATTAATACTTTTAATCTAAAATAAGTACATTAGATTTTGTATCGGATCGATTAGTATCAACTAGAATCGGATATTGATGCCAAACCGTATCAGTATATATATATTATGCATGCTATCGAGCCTATGCTTCTTTTGGTTGCTAACAAATGCATTGGCAGTAAAGAATTCTTGTTGTTTGATTATATTCTAGCGAGAATAACATATTGGCATCCACAAGCCACTGTCAGCAATTTTGCACAATAGTTGTTTGCTTATGCGAAAGCAATTTTACCTCCACAAGTGTTGAAGCTTACTTGTGGAAAAAAAAAGTTAGCGGTTTGATGAATTATTACCTTGACTTAACATCAAGCATTAGAAAAAGTAACAATAATGTGTGCTTAGAAAGAGGCGGAGGAAGGGGTTGGGAAGCTATTCTCACAAGTCTTATTAGAGTATCTTTCATTAAATCTGAATAATGAGCCATTTGCCAAAGCTAGAATATATTTAAGACCCATTTACTAGGACTACAAGAGCTGCATTCAATTCCATTTACTTTGCTAAGCTAAGATTAATTATAGTCAGCCAATGTGTGACACAAAATGACATAAAATCAAATTGCAAAGTATCATGACATAGCTATACTTTTGACTAATACTTCGTGCGCTAACTAACGCCAATTAAGTGCACGCATTCGTTATTCAATGCCTGGCAGGTGGGCCAGGTGAGGAGGGTGGACTTTAGAAATGTAAAATAATGTTCCAAGAAGTATCGAAGGATATTGCATCTCCCACCGCACGAACATGTCATAGAAAACATAATTTTCTCACAACAACATCCCTCCAAACAAATATGTAAGACACTTTAGTAATATACAGACGCGTTTTCAAATTCTATGACAAATTAGTTCCTTCTTGCTATATCATTGTAATTAGGAGACAAGCATGTCTAATTGTCAATTTGATCATATATATATTATGGCGCATCCGACAATTTGCCGAGCCTGATGGTATCTCAAGCTTTTACTTATGAGGCTAAAATACAAAGCTGCTCGCGAAGATGCACCATCATAGATGCCATAACTGACCTGTTTGACACGCATTCCCTTCAAGAAGGAAATTTCTTTCTTTCTTTTTTTGGAATAATCTTAATTCTGTCATCTCTTTCTTTCTTTCTCGACAGCATATCCGAGGCTATATAAAGCCCCCTCCAGTGTAATTATCTCTATTAGCCAAACAATTCTCTTCTCTTCATTCGGTCGTCTTATCATTAATGGCAAACTCACTGAGAATTGGAGCTGCTACCCTTCTCTTATGTTTGCTCGTCATATCATATGGTTCTAATTCTCTCAACCCTTCCAATTAATTCCTTTATTATAACTTGTCTTAAATTAGCAGTACTAATGTATGTATAGCTATAATTACTACTGCTTACAAACACACAGGTGTAGCCAAGTCCACAGCTGCTGGAGAGTGTCGGAGCGGCAATTTTGTTGGTCCCTGTCAAGGTGATGATTCGTCGTGCGCTGATGTCTGCGAAAGGGAAGGATACGCAGGAGGGGGTCAGTGTGATTCATCCCATGATTATTGGGGCGACTGCATGTGCAATTGTTAGCTAGCTACGCTTATATATATACATTTGCATGCAACTAACTAAGGGTGAGCATCGATCAGAAGTTTGTACGTGTTATTCATCAGTAAGTACTGTTGTTGTCGAGTGTTATTTAACGCATGCATGCATCAATGATGTACATTGATGCATCCAGGGCCGGCCCACGATGATGGGTTGCCCCAGCCGGAACAAACTTTGGTTGCCCCTTATTACAAGGAGTGACACTACATAAAATTTTTGGTTATTATCTTATTACGATGGTAGCTAATCTAATTGTTGGACTCACTAGATCTTGAACTAAGATTGTTTAGTTCAGTAGTACCAAATAACATAAGAACACAAATATTCTCAAGATTTTATATGTTGATTTGGCTGGGAAGGGATCGAGTATGTACTATATAGACCCACATAGAACTGAGACTTTCTACATCTCAACTTTCCATAATAACTTTCAAGTCTGTAAAGTATCAAGGAATACTTTAAACATTTAGTGGACAAACCATTGTTTCTAGGATGCTACATGCAGCAGCAACCTAACAATCTCATAAAATTGTCACGCCAATCCCTTTTAGGCTGAAAAGAAGGAATACACTAAAAAGACAAAGCTCACATTTACATGAAGCAAACCACATGTTTGCACAACAAGTGAACTATACTTAAGCATGAGGTATCTTAAAAACCTAATTAGACAGATGATCAGATAGACCGATAGACCGGCACTTAAGCCACCATCCAAAGAAAAGTTAACCATGTTTCAAATAAAACAATACAACACTGCTACATCAAATACCATACTTTTCCACAAGTAAGGACCAACAATCTTGTATTCTCTCTCAAATAATTCAAAGATAAAGAGAATCATCCTTCAGAGCTCCAGCACCTTTCCTTTCATTTTCTTTTCTTTGAGCTACTTTCCTTTCATTTCCAGCTCCTTTCCTTTCATTTCCTTTTGCTGGATGAATTTATTTTTTGTTTAATTTATGGACCGGTTGGTTGCCCTAGGGCCGGGGGGTTGCCCAAGCCCACTGGCTTGTTGGGCTTGCCCTAGGGCCGGCCCTGGATGCATCTCTATAAGCATGTTGTCTTTTGTTGTTGTTTTGTTTCGAGAATAAGAAGCCTGAAGCCCTGAAGTTGCATCCCTCACTATTTGTACTCTACAAATTAAATACTATATGAAACTTTATATTCGTGTCTATAATTTTTTGAAATAGTTAGTGTATTTGGATCTAATTCATATTTTCTTTGGATATAAATTTGTGAAAGACGGTGGAGGACATAGCACCCAGTTGGGTTCCTAGGGGTGGTTAAGCCCTTAATATATATTACTTTGTAAGGTTAAGTTAACCATATAGGGTTTGAAGAATTTTATTTTCTTAAAAGGGTGTATCTTACGGTGGAAGAGAAAAATATTTGGCGCTTTGTGATTTCACGAGTCTTCAGTTCTACTTCTCTAACGCGTACGTACCTTCGTCGAAATTCTATACACGACGCGGTACTTGGTTAATAGATCATCAACTCCGACTATAAACCGTAAGACTCTATATGAGATGATGACCGACAAACCACGCACTTTGCGCGTATTTGGATGCAAACTTTACTATCATGTCAATGAGGGTAAGTTGGATCCGAGAGCTAAGAAAGTCATTTTCTTGGAATATGCACAAGGAGTGAAGGGATACCGTCTGTACTGCCTGGAGGGTAAGAAGTTCTTGATCATCAGGGGTGTCACATTTGATGAGTCTTCAGTGTTGGCTTCAAGCAAGAGGAGTGAGTCTGGTCAGGATGGTGGGCGTTCTATCATTGTCGTGAGTCCTTTGCTTTCATTACATCAATGTGTATTACCTCGAGAAATAGCAATAGAGCTTTTACAAACATTTGTAATTCGTGGTCTAATCAGACAACATATATATATATTGCTTCTAACATAGGAATTGCTAAAAGTAAAATTCGGCAAAAAGAACCGATTGTATGGAAAATACTTCAAGTTATGCAGGGGCATCCTCTATTCCCCATATTGTTGAATAGAGCACCCACCCTGCATAGATTGGGCATACAGGTGTTCCAACCCATTTTAGTGGACGGACGCGCTATTTGTTTACACACATTAGTTTGTAAGGACTTCAATGCAGATTTTGATGGGGATCAAATGACTGTTCGTGTACTTTATCTTTGGAAGCACAAGCGGAGGCTCGTTTACTTATGTTTTCTCATATGAATCTCTTGTCTCCAGCTATTGGAGATCCAATTTCTGTGCCAACTCAAAATATTCTTATCAGACTCTATGTATTAACGATCGGGAATCGTCAAGGTGTTGGTGCAAATAGATATAATCCATACAATTGCATAAATTATCAAATAAAATAATTGACAATAATAACTATAAGTATACGAAAGAGAAAGAGCCATATTTTTGTAGTTCCCATGATGCACTCTGAGCCAATTCATTTCGCAGCTTACGCCAATCTGTGGACCAATAAAAAAGTGTTGCTGCTGAGAAAGATGAAGATGGGCAGTGGAATGAGGAATGTCAAAAGGCATATGAAGGAATTACTGAATATGTGGCCTGTTCCACCTGTACCGGGTAGACCACTCCACTTGTATCACTACAAAAATTTGTCAGATTAGCGACGTTCCAAAACGTCGCTAATCTCGGCCAAAACGTCGCTAAACTAAATTAGCGACGTTTAATAAACGACGAAAAAAAGCGTGTCGCTAATCGAGAAAAACGTCGCTAAACTAAATTAGTTCCTATGATGCCACGTCAACAATTTAGCGATGAATGTAGCGACGTTTATTTTTGCGTGCACTGTTACGGGCAGCGTGTCACCACGTGACCGTGTCCTAGACCTACCCCAGGACCCCCCAGCTATGTGCACGAGCACGTGGTGTTTCGTTGCATGTGTGGCGCTCAAACGAGCGAGAACGCACGCGTACCACGCGGTATCGGGAAATTTCGATACGCGTGCTGTGGACACGATACGGACACGATTTTGAATCCGAGAGTACCCGAGCGTATCACGTAGGTTGAGACCAGCGTGTATGCCGAGTTTCGCGGGTTGATTTGGTGTATTTTGCGTTTTGAGTCATTTTGTCAAAATTGAGTTTTTCGGGTTCAAGGTTTTGAATATAAATGTGATTTTTCGATCCTTTGACTTTTAATCCGTATTTTCTAAATTGTTAGTTCATATATGATAATTAGAACTTGCGGGAAGTGATCTGCGGAATTATTACCTATTTGCTTGTGTTTTTCAAGCATAATTAGGTTTCCATTGAATTGGAGAAAATTGAGATTTATATGATATTTTGATTTTTGAGTTAATTGCGATATTTTGATTTCAAGTATATTAGGTTATAAAATTTGAGTTTTCAGGACTTATGTGAGTTTTCGGATATGTGGGAACCAAGTTTTGGTTTTATTTTATAATTTTCCATCAATTATGTGTATATGTGCTTTCTATATATAGTTTTATGCATATATTTAATTATATATATATATAGAACCCCGTTGAAACCCATTGCTAAGTTCATATGCATTGAGAATGGGTCGAGGGGATTAATTTCCAGATTTTCGATTCTCAATTAAATTATTTCAAAACCATTGCGAATCTTTCCTTTTGAGCATTGTGTATATAGATATATATATTCCTTATTTTGTATATAAGTATATAAAATAGTATGTTAAATTGTGATACACCATGGGTATGCTTTACTGTTTTAATCTCAGATTTGACCTTCTTTTCAGTGAGCACCAGTACACACACACGCACACATCACTTTATGTTAGATTTGGGTTTTGTTGTATTGTATATACACCGTCTATATACCTATATGTATATATATATTTAAGCTTGTTAATTCTCTTAGATTAGATTGTAGTTGTGTATATGACTATAGGAGCCCTAGGACAGATATGATTTGTCATTTCGGGCTTAGTTTAATCGAATTGGCCAACAAGTTGACCAAATTGACAAAAGTCAACTTTGGGTCAAACTTGATCAAATTCAACTCAAACGAACTCCAAATGACCTAGAATTTTGGGTATGACCTAGAAATTAGTAGACGGACTTGTTGACCCAGATTTGATTAGCGTTGACCAGGTTTGACCAGAGTTGACCGAGGGTTGACTTTGACCAAAATGGACCTAGAAGCATGTAGTCTTGCATTGTAGCTATTTCTTTTGATATTGTGGACTTTGTTGTGACCTGTGTGTATTTTAAATAGGTTTACATTGCCCCAGTTTAGTTACACCTCATCATCAGCAGTTCGATTTGCCAGGCGAGTACATTCTCTGATCTTTTCATACTTCTTTGGATATGTTCTCTTGTTATAGACTAGTATACTTGATGTTGACACGATGTTCACACGGATTAGTATCCTCTGGATCTTTTCATGCGATGTTATCCCCTCGGATACATCGAGTATGTCATGTTCATGTACTTTATCATGTCTATCATTTACTCCAAGTATTCATATTTATTCATGTGCACTCATATGTTATTCATGCACACTCATGACCATATGAGCACCATGTATACAGTAGTTGTTATCCATGTGCAATAACATAACATGCATTGATCCTTATGTATTGATTGGGGGCAGGGTGAGTGTAGTTGGTTATGTGATCATTATCCCCAGTAGGTATCCATGTGCACTCCATAGCTGTATCCATGTGCAACCCAAGCTGTTTACATAACCAATTCATGCTCTGAATCACGTAGAAGGTTACATTTCTCTATTATCATATTATATCTCATTTTATAGTCTATCTCTCTTGTTGATTTCCTTTACAGCGATTCATGTATAGTTTTCTATAGCTTGCTTTATATGTCCATTCCTGCTATGAACTGTTGTGAGAGATATGTGCTCATTCCGTCCTGACTGGGCATGTTGAAAATTTTACAGGTATTGATGAGGAGTACTGCCCTACTTATTATGGCATTGGCTTAGATGACACTGGCGACGTGGACCTCAGGAGGATTCCACAGTCGCTGAGGACTTGCCTATAGTTTAGCTGAGACTTAGTACTTTATTTGTATTTCTGTTTGAGACTTTATGAGTTGAACTTGAGATTTATTCTGGTGGTTTACACCTAGACTTTTATTCATCTGTGACTCTCTTGAGATTCATTCTTCTATTCCATCTTAGTATTGTGATTGAGTAACTCATTATTACTCTCCATTCGGAGCTATTTTAGACTGTGTTAGATATTGTGACTCAAGACAGCGTTCTACCGTCGACATTGCAGCGTAGGCTGGGCGTTCTTTACTTCTCGTGCCCTTACACTGGGTGCGGGCCGTGACACATTTTTAGTGGTGGCCCATGCAAGTCACAATCACAACTAGTGTGATTCGTAGTGGCACTCGAACTAGAGTATCATTAGAACCTGCAATAGGATATTGGATATAAGTTAAGGTACTCAATAACATTAGGAAAACTCTTATCAATTCTTGCTGTTAATTATCTCCTTTTTGAAGACAACTGTCCTCCTTTGATGATTTCGCTTCTTTTTCAGTAATTGATTCCTTGTTCGATCTGTCTTCAAGATAGTTATGGAGACACGATTTCATCCCTCTGGTCCATGCAGGACCAGATTCGCATTAGTACGATGTCGTGATAGTACGGCAATTTAGTTGTACTACCACGAGCCTGCTATAGAGTATAGGAAGTAAGATGTTAGAATGAGAGGATACTCAATCACTATTAGAATTTCCTGAGAGATTCCTGGGACGACCCTTGAGAATCTCATTGTACTACAACAAAAAGACCTATTAATGACGCTCGACAAGGAGTTTTAATGACGGCTGATACATAAGCGTTATCAAGTTGAAAAATACCTTTTTTCTATGACGGTTTGGGCTAATTCTGGGCTTTTTATAACGTTTATAAAACAAAGCGTTATTAATAGTTTAGAGCGGTGGCAAACTTGTAATAAACTTTCTGTAATATATTCCATTCCCCCTCCGATTTTACTCAGAAGAACTCTCTCATTCTCCTTGCTCTCCTTCTGTCCCCTCTTCCCTCCTCTCCCCAAACCCTAAAATTTTCCATCTCCTCCTTTCAATCTCTCACAAACCCTATGAGTAGCCATGCGAGGGCATAGCTGGCAGCAACAGAACAAAGCCCAGCCGCTGCTTCTCTTTCGAATCTCTCTTTTGCTTCGTGAAGAAATTTGGGGATTTTTAGGGTTTTCTGATCGCCGATTCCTATATTTTTTCTATTGTGAGTTTTCTATATCTCTCTCTATTTGATATGGTTGTCGATATGATACGACACGGACACGAACAAAAAGACAAACACGGACACAAGCACGGAGTAGGCGTCCATTCTTCGCGTTATTGAATTTAGGTTTTTATTTTAATATATTCGACAATCTTTGAAGGAAAAAGGCCTGCACGTTATTTATTATTATTTTTGGGTATATTTGGGGTGAAATGTGATGGACTGGGAAGGGATTTTGCTCCGGATCTTATCAAAAACGACTTTTTTATGTTGATTTATTCGAGAATCTTAAAAATAACAGGTTTTTATGTTAATTTTTTTGGGTGTTTTTGATGAAATAGGATGGATTTGGAAGGGATTTTTGCTTTTCTGCGTGGTTAGGGTTAAAATAGCTAATTTATGTTTAAATTCTTAGGTATTTGATGGAGTATTTTTTGTATAGTTGGTGGAATATTAGGAATAGATAGGGGTTCCACTTACTATTTCATCAAATACAATTTTTTTATATTAGATCGGTAACTGTTATTGTAAATTTTCAGTATTTATTTATTTAAGAACAGGAGTTTTATAGATGCTCTTTTAATTGAAATTTCCTTTTAAAGCATTTTTGGATGGTCATCTTATTGTTACTGAAGATCAAGATTGTTACTTTCTATATATCTTGCACGGGCATGTTTGATTTGGGCACAGGGACACTAATTCTGCGCCTATTTTGGTGTCCTAGTGTGTTTTGGAGTGTCCTACATCACTTTGTATTATTTTCAGGGCATTTTTTTATGCAGAACAAACTCATTCCTGGGAGAATTAGTTGGGGTTAATTCCTTAATTTGATTATAAGGAAATATGAGCCATAAACAGGTTTCCAAAAATGAGAGGATAAAATATGTTTTTTTTTTGTAAAATTTTGTGAGGAAAATAAGGGGCTTTATTATTATACTGTTTATGTTAACCTATATAAATTATAATCTATATTAATTATGATAAGATGATATATCTTATGGTGTTTACTACAATCTAAATTATAATCTAGAAAAAAAATGTTGTATTATTATACTGTTTTTGTTGTCCATTATAAATATTTCAATAATTATGTTAGTTAGATCTGTTGAATTATTTACCACCCAATGGATCTTTAGTTGTTTTTTTTGTAAGTGTTTCAGTCAATCTAATATTTATACTGATCTACGTGTTTATTTATTTATTTTTATTTCTTCACAAGTTATAAAGGATTAAAGTAAAAGATCAATTTTATAATACTTGTTGCCTACTTTATATTTTTGTACCTAAACATTTAATTGAAAATGAGATTATGGATCACTGTAATGAGGAGACAGAATGTGCCTACAGTAAAAATCAATATTTAGAAGTTAATCCCCAAAAGTCCTATAGAGCTGTTAAGGATTAGTATTAAATGTTTTTCTTCTAATTTTCTGTTTTATGGAATTCTTGTTGGGAAGACTGATCTTATGACCATATGGTTTATCCTTGGACTTTAAATTGGGCAGTCCCAGTTGATTCTTTAAGTTACTCCTGTTAATGATGCAGAGTCTTTCCGCAGGAAAATTGAATGTGTTAATGGAGTCGGAAGGTGGCAAGAAGAAGTCCAGCAGTAGTAGTTCCATGCAGTACGAAGCTCCCCTCGGCTACTGCATTGAAGACGTTCGACCAAACGGTGGGATCAAGAAGTTCCGATCTGCTGCTTACTCCAACGTAAGAAAGAAGAATAGATGATAAATATTGGATTCTTGTGAATTTACAAAGTTTGTATTTTTTCATTGAAATGTAATTCTTGTGATTCTGATGGGAAATTAGGTTAATTTTCTTCTTGGAGCTACAGAGTATACGACAGCAATTGACATGTGGTCTGCTGGCTGTGTTTTAGCAGAGCTTCTCTTGGGGCAGGTATGCACGTCCTGGTAGTTTGAGCTAATTATAGGCCTGATTACAAGATCTTACATAATGTGTTAATTATGTTTACATTTTCTTATTCCTTTGTGTTGTATACGTTGCTGTCAACTTGGATGATTGTTATGATCGGGCTGATGAATTTAGTTGCATTTGGAATCTATATTTAATTGTACAATGTTGGCCTATGTTCTCTGAAGTTTAAAACTGAATAGTATCCTTTAAATTATTATTTTTTCTTCAAAATTATGCTACAGTAATTTCTAGTCTTTGAAGTACTATTCTGTGATTTTTGTTTTGATTTGATATTGATGGAGTTCACTCAAGAGAAGTCTGATAAACCTAAGTATAATTTACAAATATAAAAAGTGGTGTCACATTCATTGTTGTTTATGCTACAAATTTGTCCTGCCCGTATGAATCTGCAGTTAAGTATTTTATCGTGGGACCTTGTATTATTTGATAATGTAACTTCTATCAACTTTGTTGAATGAGGTACTAAACTGGATATGGACTGTTATAAGATATATGCGAACCTGCTAGACAGAAATTGCAATTAAATCGAATAATAGACTGTCAGTTCATGTTTGTGTGCTGTGCTAAAAGCTATTAGCATGTGAGACAAAATTTAGACATTGCTGCTTGAGAAGATCAACACTGATTGTGATTAATCTGAGTAAAAGGAATAGAGTTTTATTTTCATATCTGTAATCTTCACCATTTTTCTACATAAATCAGATTCCTACATAAATCAGATTCGCCTGGAAATTATATGGACTGATTTGGTTTTTAGGCCTGACAATTATATTTTATGATTAGATTTGATTTTTAGGCCTGACAATTATATGGACTGATTTGGTTTTCTCTTTTTCTCAGGATTTCACTGGTGTTCCGGCTGTCGTTGATCTTTCATGATTATTGGTTATGTGGCCAAGTTTTGATGTGGACAATTTTGGTAGTTGTAAATATATATATGTATTTGGATATTCTATTTTGTTAATGTAATGAAGATGTTGATATGTACTCTATTTTGAGAAATGTAATAAAGATGGTGATATATAATGTTAACTTTTTGGAATGTAATATATACTGTGCAGTATAGAGCATTATAAATATGCTAATTTGAATAGTATAAAGTGTTATAAATGTGCTGCATTGAGCCTATACATATTATCTATTCATGACGTTTTAAAATTGTTCTGAATTGTGCACTATATATTAACTATTCATAACGTTTTTATAGAAACTATTCATGACGGTTATTTTATGACGCTTTTAAAAAATATTTATAACACCTGTTTTCATAACGGTTGCTGTGAAAAAAAAAGCGTCATGGTTAGAGATTAATGACGCTTTTTAGCCGTCATTAAAAGGGTTTTTTGTTGTAGTGTTGTGAGCTTCGATTTAGATTTTCTTTCCCTTATTTTAATCTACTTTCCTCCCTTGATTCTGGCATCTTGTTTGAACTCTTTTCACCAATACCCTTACTTTCTTGTTTTTAATAATGGTTAGGAAGATGGCAACACTGCTATATACTCATTGGTCAAACACATGGCTAGAAGGATTACATTAAGGAATTGGAATACACGGAGACTTTGACTAAGTTATAAGGACATTGTTCTAAATGGATGATTTAATGATTAGTAGTTTGTAAGTTGGGATATTACCAAGAAAATTTATCTTGAAGATTCTAAGTAGTAATCACCAGAGGATTATAAAATTATATTTTGATACTGGAGGAAATTAGTTAGAATCTATATAAATTGATTTCAGGAATTGATGTGATTCTTGAATTATTGGATTATGATTATACATCTTTGAACGTATATAGATTGGTTTGATAATGATCAAAAAAAGGGAGGTGGCAGTATGAACTATTAAATTGCGTCGTACAAGTTGCGATGTATATGATTATTGAATTTCAAATTTAAGTGGAAGCAATGATATTAAAATTTTGGTTTAAAAGATTGGGAAGATATGAAAACGATTGTTTTGGAAAGAAAAAAAATCTCAAATTTGGAATCGTGTCAATTGATTGAAGATTTAAAAATCTATTTAGATTTTGGGTTAAGAAGTAGTGATTATGTTTCAATGACTTAGAAAGAGAAATTATGGTTGATAAGTGCATTAAAATACCGAGCTGTAAATGCTAGATTGTCGTGATAAGCTAAGTGTCTATTTTGAGGATTATTTGAGACAAATTGGGAGTTTTAAAGTTATGAAGTGATATAGAATTTTATGGGTTCATGATTCATTAACTCTGGAGTTTAAAGTTGGATTGAAATGTTAAATTTTGGAAAGTTTAGTAGTAATGTGATAAAAGTTACTATAAGGTTTATGAAAAGTATTTAAATGTTAGTCGTGATTAGATTGGATGGCTTAGAGTGAATACAAATTGCGGTAGTTATTTTGAAAATTCCTTTTTAAAGGAATGTAATGGTAGGCCACCAAGGTAACCTTAATGAGATAGAAGTGTTCTACACTAATTGCCATATCACTCATGACTATGATAGTAGTATATACTCCAGTGTTGTTAGTCGTCTGCCAAACTATGGGACTGTATCTCAATCTTGACTTACTCAACCTTCCCTCAAATCTAGATCATTATTGTGACCTTCTAACCGTTTGTATTTGATCGTTCCTTAACAGTATTCGCCTTTAGAACTGTGTCCCTAAATTATTTTACTGGATTCTTAAATTAAATTTATTTCATGCTTCAACTTGATTTTCTTTATTCTTGTATTAGTTGTCACCTCTTGAACCCTTACCATGATACTAAATTACTTTCTGACTTAAATTCGAGATCCAACCATGACTCAATTCTTTCGACCCGACATGGGATGGTGTTCTTCTTGTTCCTTAAATGCTTAATCTTGTACCTTATCTTGATTGCTTGACCAGCTTTGTTGATGATCTTGGACTATTTTTCTTCTTCATCATTACCTCCCTTACTTATATTTTGATTACCTTATGTTGCTAATTTAGCATTAGTTTTGCAAGCTTATCTCTTTTTCGAGCTTGATCATGACATATTTTATTGGGTCGACCTACTAACATATTGTCTAATCAGAACCGGTGTATGATGGTCTGATCAACCTAGTGCACTTTGGTTCGCTTTTATATATTACTCTACGTGGATGAGACTCTAGGGCATATGTCTCATCCACGACAGTTTGGCAATTCTCCTTGAATTATTTTTGTCGTCTATGAACCACGTATTGTACTCAATAGCGTCATCTTTGAACTCTTTTTGCTTTTGTCTTTCACATATTTCAGAAAGACAATGCACTGTACTTAATAGGTCAACCCAGGGTATCACATTTAGCTTTCTTATCAAAAGGAGGATATTGACTTATTTCTATATCCTCGTAGTATCCTTTAGGATTTCAATAGTGTTAAATTCTAAACCCTCGATCGCGACCAGTCGAGTTGGTCATTCCCTTATCATCCAATGTTTGGAACCTTATTCAATTGAATTAATTCAATTGTGACATGGATTTCAAGCCTTGGATACTCGTGCGTAGACTTCAATGACCTCGTTCTCCATCTTGCCCAAACCTCGATTTATCCTGGATTGGATCAACTTAGATCATATCGAGACTAAAATTTCTTTTATATATATATATATATATATATATATATTAAAATATATATATACATATATATATAGTGTGCTTGGATTTCAGTGTTATTGACAGTCGTGCTTTAAACTTTCGATTTGATCATCTTTATAATATTAATGCTTTATAGTTAATTTCAGTTATTTTTTTATCACCAGTTTTTATATAGGATGATAGTATGCCTTACAACCCGATGATTTATTATTTTTCCTTACCTTTTCTAGAATGGCACCCTTGACCAGAGTCTGTCCCCAGTGCACAGCTGCAATTTTGGATGAGATCGAGATTGTACTTCTCCCTTCTATTGCTCAGGAGGTGTTAGTAGCCTCATCGGAGAGTTTTCCTCTCTCCTATCCTTCAGGAGAGAGCTGCAGTTCAGCCGGAGACTGAGGGCCTTCCTTTGTCTCCTGGAGTGGTACCCCATGCTATTCCTAATGGAGCTCATATTTACATACTCCTTCAGGATGTGCATGAGGTACAGAGACTTCAGGCCGAGCTTATGAGAGAGCAGAGTCTCAGTTTTCAACTGTTATGGGATTACATGCATTCGAGAGAGGAGCCTAGTCCCAAGAGAGCGAGGTGCAGTTTATACCCAGAGCCTCATGAGTACCCCAGCTTTCAGCCTAGACCAGCCTATCTAGTTCAGATTCCTGTCCAGCAGAGACCAGTTGAGTGGGTGCCTACATGTGCTATTCTGCAAGAAGTTTGGGCACGTATGGAAGGACTGTAGGAAGAGACTAGGATTATGCCTATTTTGTGGGTCAGCTGCACGCAAGATACGAGACTGTCCTACTACACTTGTCCCTAGTCGAGGCCTACCTCCGGGAGAGAGTTCCAGCTACCAGACCTAGTAGAGGTGAGTTCTTGACCCATACCTTATCCTATCTTGATGATTACTGTACCCTATCATAATGTTTGTATGCTTGATACCTTATGACTACTTTTGATCTAGTATGACTATAGTGGCTAGATGAGACCCCAGACTGATTACCTGCCATAATCATGTATGATATCTTTCCAACTGCATGATTTAGATAAATTTTCTTAAGACCATGATTGTTAGGGATTTTAACCTAGAAGGGTAGGATCATCTTAATTTTGATGACGAAATTATTTTAAGGAGGGTAGATTTGTCACACTCACTTTTCAATTTCAAGGGTATTTTAGTAATTGTGATTTATTTGAATTTTTATGATTTTTATTTATATTTTTATCTATTTATTAATTAGATTGATTGTAGTGTGATTTGATTGATTGTAGACTGGTGACTTGGTAGTTTGACCTTAGCCAACCATGACCTAGAACCTTAATGCTATATCAGAAATTAGATTTATTATCATTAGAATTAATTTAGATTTTATTAGTAAATTTTAGAGTGATTAATTGATTTTTAGCCATTTTGGCCTTTATGTGATTTCCTGAGTATGTTGACTCTTGTTTGTGCTAGCAACTGGTTTAACCCTAGTGGACGTGTATAGGGGCATAACCATGCATTAGAATTGTTATTTTCATTTTTAGAATTTATTTTGTGCATTAGATTATTTTTTAAGGCTTTTAATTATTTAATTAGCCTTTTTGCATGTAGGCCTTTGAGCTTTTCGACTTGGGCCCATTTCTACTTGAGAAAGAGTTGGCCCAAGTAAAACCCTAGCCCTAATAGACCACCTTGACTGCCCAACACAGCAGTACCCCCTCCTTTGGTTGCATTCATTTGTAGTTTGTAGCCTCCACAAAGAAACCCTAAAAGTTCCATCTCTCCAAAACTCATAATTCCTTCATCCGGAGTCCGTTTATTCCCAAACGAACTCCGTTGCACTCGTCGAGGAGAGGAGGATCTGCTGGAGCATTTCTGGAGTGGAGACGGAAGGTTTTGTTGGAGGAAAATTGGCCGACACGACAACCGAGGAGCCCCGATCATTGAGTTTTGACACTCAATAGGTAAAACCCTAATCTACCATTGCAAATCTAGTTTTTTCTTCATTTTTGCATTCATATAGGTGCCCTAGCCTTGCCCACGAAATTTTGTGGCATTTTGACTCCGTTTGATGGAGGTATCGAGCCCGTGTTCGACGAAATGCCGCTTAGGATTGAAAGTTGCTGTTTTTCGATTCTGACTTCATGGATGTTTAGATAATATCATTTCAATAAACTTTCATGAAGACAGATTGGAAATCGAAGAATTTTCAGCGACGTTTCAGACACGGACATGCGTGCACGAGATCCCGTGTACGGTCCCGTGCATGTCCTGCAGTCTGTGCGTCATAACTCGACGCACAGAGCTCCGTCTTGTGTGAACTTTTACGAGAACGTAGGGGCAAAATCTGCCCACATGTCTGTAAAATTTCACGATGTTTCATCGAGCGAGCGCGAAGAAATCGCACGTGCACTGGTCAGGCACACTGTGCACTCGGGCTGATTTTTGTCGCGGAGACGGACTTCGTGCGCGCACACAACGCCGCGAAGACCCGTTCCAGGACCCGGGACATGTCGACCTATACCTAGACGACCCGTAGGATGAACCCCAAGTCACGGCGTGGCCCGATGAGCGAGCCACGAGCAACGAACCGCGTGCACGAGGGCACGCGCGGGCGCGCGCGCACGCAGCAGGCCGCGCGGGTGCGTGGGTCCGCGTGCGCTGTTTCGGGCAGCATGTCGCCACGTGACCGTGTCCTAGACCTACCCCAGGACCCCCCTGCTATGTGCACGAGCACGTGGCATTTCGTTGCGTGTGCGGCGCTCAAACGAGCGAGAACGCACGCGTACCACGCGGTATCGAGAAATTCCGATACGCGTTCTGTGGACACGACACGGACACGATTTCCAACCCGAGAGTAACCGAACGTATCATGTAGGTTGAGACCAGCGTGTATGCCGAGTTTGGCGGGTTGATTTGGTGTATTTTGCGTTTTGAGTCGTTTTGTCAAAATTGAGTTTTTCGGGTTCAAGGTTTTGAATATAAATGTGATTTTTCGATCCTTTGACTTTTAGTCCGTATTTTCTAAATTGTTAGTTCATATATGATAATTAGAACTTGCGGGAAGTGATCCGCGGAATTATTACCTATTTGTTTGTGTTTTTCAAGCATAATTGGGTTTCCATTGAATTGGAGAAAATTGAGATTTATATGATTTTTTGATTTTTGAGTTAATTATGATATTTTGATTTCAAGTATATTAGGTTATAAAATCTGTGTTTTCAGGACATGTGAGTTTTCGGATATGTGGGAACCAAGTTTTGGTTTTATTTCATAATTTTCCATCAATTATGTGTATATGTGCTTTCTATATATAGTTTTATGCATATATTTAATTATATATATAGAACCCCGTTGAAACCCATTGCTAAGTTCATATGCATTGAGAATGGGTTGAGGGGATTAATTTCCAGATTTTCGATTCTCAAATTATTTCAAAACCATTGCGAATCTTTCCTTTTGAGCATTGTGTATATAGATATATATAAATATGTAGTTTCCTTATTTTGTATATAAGTATATAAAATAGTATGTTAAATTGTGATACACCATGGGTATGTTTTACTGTTTTAATCTCAGATTTGACCTTCTTTTCAGTGAGCACCAGTACACACACACGCACACATCACTTTATGTTAGATTTGGGTTTTGTTGTATTGTATATACACATGTGTGTATATACCTATATATATATATATATATATATATATATATATATATATATATATATATATATATATATATATATATATATATATATATATATATATATATAAAATATATATATATATATATATATATATATATATATATATATATATATATATATATATATATATATATATATATATAAGCTTGTTAATTCTCTTAGATTAGATTGTAGTTGTGTATATGACTATAGGAGCCCTAGGATAGATTTGATTTGTCATTTCGGGCTTAGTTTAGTCGAATTGGCCGACAAGTTGACCAAATTGACAAAAGTCAACTTTGGGTCAAACTTGATCCAATTCAACTCAAACGAACTCCAAATGACCTAGAATTTTGTGTATGACCTAAAAATTAGTAGACGGACTTGTTGACCCAGGTTTGACTAGGTTTGACCAGCGTTGACCAGTTTTGACCAGAGTTGACCGAGGGTTGACTTTGACCAAAATGGACCTAGAAGCATGTAGTCTTGCATTGTAGCTATTTCTTTTGATATTGTGGACTTGGTTGTGACCTGTATGTATTTTAAATAGGTTTACATTGCCTCAGTTTAGTTACACCTCATCATCAGCAGTTCGATTTGCCAGGCGAGTACATTCTCTGATCTTTTCATACTTCTTTGGATATGTGCTCTTGTTATAGACTAGTATACTTGATGCTGACACGATGTTCACACGGATTAGTATCCTCTGGATCTTTTCATGCGATGTTATCCCCTCGGATACATCGAGTATGTCATGTTCATGTACTTTATCATGTCCATCATGTACTCCATGTATTCATATTTATTCATGTGCACTCATATGTTATTCATGCACACTCATGACCATATGAGCTCCATGTATACAGTAGTTGTTATCCATGTGCAATAACATAACATGCATTGATCCTTGTGTATTGATTGGGGGCAGGGTGAGTGTAGTTGGTTATGTGATCTTTATCCCCAGTAGGTATCCATGTGCACTTCATAGCTGTATCCATGTGCAACTCAAGCTGTTTACATAACCAATTCATGCTTTGAATCACGTAGAAGGTTACATTTCTCTATTATCATATTATATCTCATTTTTTAGTCTACCTCTCTTGTTGATTTACTTTACAGCGATTCATGTATAGTTTTCTATAGCTTGCTTTATATGTCCATTCCTGCTATGAACTGTTGTGAGAGATATGTGCTCGTTTCGTCCTGACTGGGCATGTTGAAAATTTTACAGGTATTAATGAGGAGTACTGCCCTACTTATTATGGTATTGGCTTAGATGACACTGGCGACGTGGACCCTCAAGAGGATCCCACAGTCGCTGAGGACTTGCCTATAGTTTAGCTGAGACTTAGTACTTTATTTGTATTTCTGTTTGAGACTTTATGAGTTGAACTTGAGATTTATTCTGGTGGTTTACACCTAGACTTTTATTCATCTGTGACTCTCTTGAGATTCATTCTTCTATTCCATCTTAGTATTGTGATTGAGCTACTCATTATTACTCTCCATACGGAGCTTATTTTAGATTATGTTAGATATTGTGACTCAAGACAGCGTTCTACCGCCGATACTACGGCGTAGGCTGGGCGTTCGTTACTTCTCATGCCCTTACATTGGGTGCGGGGGGCGAGGGCTAGTAGTTTGATCAAACCTGCGAGTCCACACTAGGGGCGAGGGTTTGAGTATTCGATTTGGCTATCCGTTGACATTGTGATATCGTGTCCTCTTGTTATTCTCCAGTAGTTTATTTTTGTGTAGACAGTGTACAGATTCGTGTTATTCATTGCTCAGTTTTACTTGTTTATTCTGTATTTTTCTCCATGCATAATAAACTGTTAGAAAGGCTCGTTTTTATGTATCTTACTAGTCCTCCGAGGACCTGGTGATCTCTTCAGGTTTAGCCGAGTTTGAGTCAGGAGCTGACGAGAGGGCTTGAGCCAGCATCAGATTGTAGTGCTTGCAGTTGAGATGGTCTAGATTAGCAGTTTTTATTCAGTTAGTTACTCCATGTATTTTTCTATTTTTCGTCTATTGGTAGTTGATTTGTGTCCACCGGACGTGACAGTGATTCTTGATATTCAGTTATATTCATTATTGATCATTTCATGTCTTTTTTATTGATCTTTATTGTGACATGATTATTCTGGGGATGAGATATAGTTTACCATGAGATTCTAGCTTGTCGCGACTTGTGTATAGACAGCGTACTACCGCCGACACTGCGACGTAGACTTGGCTTGGACACGCTTCGTATCCGAAAAGCGGGTGCGGGTCGTGACAACGTGACTATACCTGACCACTCTCAATCGTTAGCAACCACTGGGCTGCGATTGAAACTAACTATAGGTTGTTAGCAACCACCGGACTGCAATCTATAGGGCCATTAGCAACCACCGGGCTGCGGTTTACCTCGATTTTCTTTACTCGCGTTTATTAGCACGATTCTCGAGGCATGACATTTCTTCTATGTTTTATTTCTAGTACCGTATTTCCAACAGACTCTACTTTCTTATACCATTTTTCCCTGAGGACCTGGTCATCTCTCCAGGTATTAGATGAAGGTATGATACATTGATGGAGGATGGTTGCTACACAAGGTCTGCAGGTATATTTAGTTGATGTTTTTCTCCTTCTCTTTCGTATTTAGATTTTGTCCTGTATTTGATTTTTGCCATTGTTATAGCCCAGTCTTTTGATAGCTTCATTTTCTTCTAGCTTTTTTATGATGAATGTATTATTAGGGATCCACTCTAATACATTTTATCTATCCAAGAATCAGTGTATTATGGTCTGATCAGCCTTACTGCTCTTGATTCGTTATTATTATCGATATTTAGTAGATTGAGATGTAGTTGATTCTAGAACAACCAGACAGCTTATATATGTATTTGAGATGGGCTGGAGTCCTCTCGATGCGTAGCTGGCATGTACATGTATTCTAGTCCTACGTATTTTGGTACTGGAGCGTTACACAACCGGAGGGCTTCAAGGTGGTTAGCAAGGAAATTATGTGTTTGTTGAAAAAATTGTTGTATGGGTTGAAGCAGTCGCCTCGACAGTGGTACAATCAGTTCGACACCTTTATGACAAAGCATGATTTCACCCGAAGTAAGTATGACTGTTACATTTACTTTCATAAACTTTGTGGTGGAGGTTGTATCTATCTATTAATTTATGTTGATGATATGCTTATTGCTTCACAAAGCATGGTAGAGATAGATAAACTGAAGTCTCAACTTAGCTTGGAGTTTGAGATAAAGGACTTAGGTGGAGCCAAGAAGATTTTAGGGATGGATCTTAAAAGGGAGAGGGAGAAACAAAAATTGTCTTTGTCTCAGAAGTCCTACATTGAGAAGATCATTGTTCATTTTGGTATGGAAGATGCAAAATTAGTTTCTACTCCCTTGGCTGGATACTTTTAGGCTCTCATTTAAGTCATTCCAAAACTACAGATGAGGAGAATGAGCACATGACTTGAGTTCCTTATGCGAGTGCAGTTGGCATCTTGATGTAGGTTATGGTGTGCACTCGACCAAATATTACACAGGACATATATAAGTATGGTTTGTCGCTTTATGGCTAATCTGGAAAAAAAACACTGGGGGATATGAAGTTGATATTCAGGTACTTGAAGGGCACCATTAATTAATGTGGGAAATTATTTTTTGGTGGAGACTTTAGTCAAGTCAGTGGATATCTTGATTCAGATTTGCTGGTAATCTAGATAGGCGCAGGTCAACTACTGGATACGTGTTTGTTCTACATGGTGCACCAATTAGTTGGAGGCCTTGGTTGCAGGCTACGGTTGCCCTATCGACTACGGAAGCAAAGTATATGAAAGTGGCAGAGGCACTGAAAGAAGGCTTATGGCTTCATGGCTTGATTAATGACTTTAGGGTGAAGCACGATGTAGTTGGTGTGCATTGTGATAGCATGAGTACTTTCCACTTGGCAAAGAATTAAGTCCATCATGCAAGGACCAAGCATATCGATGTTCACTACCATTTCATACGGGATGTTGTAGAAGACGGTGACATTGCACTTGAAAATGTGCATACCAAGGACAACCTCGCTGATATGTTGACTAAGGTTGTTCTTGGAGCTAAGTTCCAATATTGCTTGGACTTACTCCAAGTCCTACCTATTGCTTGAGAATCCTTAGGGACGGAATTGATGAGTATTTGATTTGGTGAAGTTGTGCGGTGGAGGAGTGTGTCGGCTCAATTTTGTGGCAAAACATTGCTGAGGTAGAGATGTGAAGAAAAATGTCCAAAAATATGTCAATGACCTTTTTTGACTTTGACCATGTATTTGATTGATTTGTATATATTCATATATGGTAAGCCTACGTAAGATTTGATTTTGAGCCTATATAAGATTGAATTTCTATAAATGGACACACGACATGCTGTACGAAGGGGTCTAAAGGTTCTCCTTGATATTCTCATTGTGCTCAATAAAAGTTATTATTAAAGAAGTTCATCACATGAGACCTAAAGTTGTTGAATAAGTTCAACACAAAAGTTTGAAATATTTTTTTCTTCTCTATCTATGTGGGATGTGTGTGTGTGTGTGTCTGGTGCACATTTGAATAAGTTCACATTTGATGACCCCCCAGCTATGTGCACGAGCACGTGGTGTTTCGTTGCGTGAGCGGCGCTCAAACGAGCGAGAACGCACGCGTACCACGCGGTATCGGGAAATTCCGATACGCGTTCTGTGGACACGACACGGACACGATTTCGAACCCGAGAGTACCCGAGCGTATCACGTAGGTTGAGACCAGCGTGTATGCCGAGTTTCGCGGGTTGATTTGGTGTATTTTGCGTTTTGAGTCGTTTTGTCAAAATTGAGTTTTTCGGGTTCAAGGTTTTGAATATAAATGTGATTTTTCGATCCTTTGACTTTTAGTCCGTATTTTCTAAATTGTTAGTTCATATATGATAATTAGAACTTGCGGGAAGTGAGCCGCGGAATTATTACCTATTTGTTTGTGTTTTTCAAGCATAATTGGGTTTCCATTGAATTGGAGAAAATTGAGATTTATATGATATTTTAATTTTTGAGTTAATTGCGATATTTTGATTTCAAGTATATTAGGTTATAAAATCTGAGTTTTCAGGACTTATGTGAGTTTTTGGATATGTGGGAACCAAGTTTTGGTTTTATTTCATAATTTTCCATCAATTATGTGTATATGTGCTTTCTATATATAGTTTTATGCATATATTTAATTATATATATATAGAACCCCGATGAAACCCATTGCTAAGTTCATATGCATTGAGAATGGGTCGAGGGGATTAATTTCCAGATTTTCGATTCTCAAATTATTTCAAAACCATTGCGAATCTTTCCTTTTGAGCATTGTGTATATAGATATATATAAATATGTAGTTTCCTTATTTTGTATATAAGTATATAAAATAGTATGTTAAATTGTGATACACCATGGGTATGTTTTACTGTTTTAATCTCAGATTTGACCTTCTTTTCAGTGAGCACCAGAACACACACACGCACACATCACTTTATGTTAGATTTGGGTTTTGTTGTATTGTATATACACATGTGTGTATATACCTATATATATATATATATATATATTTTATATATATATATATATATATATATATATAAAATATATATATATATATATATATATATATATATATATATATATATATATATATATATATATATATATATAATTCTCTTAGATTAGATTGTAGTTGTGTATATGACTATAGGAGCCCTAGGACAGATTTGATTTGTCATTTCGGGCTTAGTTTAGTCGAATTGGCCGACAAGTTGACAAAATTGACAAAAGTCAACTTTGGGTCAAACTTGATCCAATTCAACTCAAACGAACTCCAAATGACCTAGAATTTTGTGTATGACCTAGAAATTAGTAGACGGACTTGTTGACCCAAATTTGACCAGGTTTGATTAGAGTTGACAAGGTTTGACCAGAGTTGACCGAGGGTTGACTTTGACCAAAATGGACCTAGAAGCATGTAGTCTTGCATTGTAGCTATTTCTTTTGATATTGTGGACTTGGTTGTGACCCGTGTGTATTTTAAATAGGTTTACATTGCCCCAGTTTAGTTACACCTCATCATCAGCAGTTCGATTTGCCAGGTGAGTACATTCTCTGATCTTTTCATACTTCTTTGGATATGTTCTCTTGTTATAAACTAGTATACTTGATGCTGACACGATGTTCACACGGATTAGTATCCTCTGGATCTTTTCATGTGATGTTATCCCCTCGGATACATCGAGTATGTCATGTTCATGTACTTTATCATGTCCATCATGTACTCCATGTATTCATATTTATTCATGTGCACTCATATGTTATTCATGTACACTCATGACCATATGAGCTCCATGTATACAGTAGTTGTTATCCATGTGCAATAACATAACATGCATTGATCCTTGTGTATTGATTGGGGACAGGGTGAGTGTAGTTGGTTATGTGATCATTATCCCCAGTAGGTATCCATGTGCACTCCATAGCTGTATCCATGTGCAACCCAAGCTGTTTACATAACCAATTCATGCTCTGAATCACGTAGAAGGTTACATTTCTCTATTATCATATTATATCTCATTTTATAGTCTATCTCTCTTGTTGATTTCCTTTACAGCGATTCATGTATAGTTTTCTATAGCTTACTTTATATGTCCATTCCTGCTATGAACTGTTGTGAGAGATATGTGCTCGTTTCGTCCTGACTGGGCATGTTAAAAATTTTACAGGTATTGATGAGGAGTACTGTCCTACTTATTATGGCATTGGCTTAGATGACACTGGCGACGTGGACCTCAGGAGGATTCCACAGTCGCTGAGGACGTGCCTATAGTTTAGCTGAGACTTAGTATTTTATTTGTATTTCTGTTTGAGACTTTATGAGTTGAACTTGAGATTTATTCTGGTGGTTTACACCTAGACTTTTATTCATCTGTGACTCTCTTGAGATTTATTCTTCTATTCCATCTTAGTATTGTGATTGAGTTACTCATTATTACTCTCCATTCGGAGCTTATTTTAGACTGTGTTAGATATTGTGACTCAAGACAGCGTTCTACCGTCGACACTGCGGCGTAGGCTGGGCGTTCGTTACTTCTCGTGCCCTTACACTAGGTGCGGGTCGTGACACGTTTTTAGTGGTGGCCCATGCAAGTCACAATCACAACTAGTATGATTCGTAGTGGTACTCGAACTAGAGTATCATTACAACCTGCAATAGGATATAGGATATAAGTTAAGGTACTCAATCACATTAGGAAAACTCTTATCAATTCTTGCTGTTAATTGTCTCCTTTTTGAAGACAACTGTCCTCCTTTGATGATTTCGCTTCTTTTTCAGTAATTGATTCCTTGTTCGATCTGTCTTCAAGATAGTTATGGAGACACGATTTCATCCCTCTGGTCCATGCAGGACCAGATTCGCATTAGTGCGATGTCGTGATAGTACGACAATTTAGTTGTACTACCACGAGCCTGCTATAGAGTATAGGAAGTAAGGTGTTAGAATGAGAGGATACTCAATCACTATTAGAATTTTCTGAGAGATTCCTGGGACGACCCTTGAGAATCTCATTGCACTACAATAAAAAGACCTATTAATGACGCTCGACAAGAAGTTTTAATGACGGCTGATACATAAGCGTTATCAAGTTGAAAAATACCTTTTTTCTATAACGGTTTGGGCTAATTCTGGGCTTTTTATAACGTTTATAAAACAAAGCATTATTAATAGTTTAGAGCGGTGGCAAACTTGTAATAAACTTCCTGTAATATATTCTATCCCCCCTCCGATTTTACTCAGAAGAACTCTCTCATTCTCCTTGCTCTCCTTCTGCCCCCTCTTCCCTCCTCTCCCCAAACCCTAAAATTTTCCATCTCCTCTTTTCAATCTCTCACAAACCCTATGAGTAGCCATGCGAGGGCATAGCTGGCAGCAACAGAACAAAGCCCAGCCGCTGCTTCTCTTTCGAATCTCTCTTTTGCTTCGTGAAGAAATTTGGGGATTTTTAGGGTTTTCTGATCGCCGATTCCTATATTTTTCTATTGTGAGTTTTCTAGATCTCTCTCTATTTGATATGGTTGTCGATATGATACGACACGGACACGAACAAAAAGACGGACACGGACACAAGCATGGAGTAGGCGTCCATGCTTCGCGTTATTGAATTTAGGTTTTTATATTAATATATTCGACAATCTTTGAAGGAAAAGGCCTGCACGTTATTTATTATTATTTTTGGGTATATTTGGGGTGAAATGTAATGGAATGGGAAGGGATTTTGCTCCGGATCTTATCAAAAATGACTTTTTTATGTTGATTTATTCGAGAATCTTAAAAATAACAGGTTTTTATGTTAATTTTTTTGGGTGTTTTTGATGAAATAGGATGGATTAGGAAGGGATTTTCGCTTTTCCGCGTGGTTAGGGTTAAAATAGCTAATTTATGTTTAAATTCTTAGGTATTTGATGGAGTATTTTTTGTATAGTTGGTGGAATATTAGGAATAGATAGGGGTTCCACTTACTATTTCATCAAATACAATTTTTTTATATTAGATCGGTAAATGTTATTGTAAATTTCCAGTATTTATTTATTTAAGAACATGAGTTTTATAGATGCTCTTTTAATTGAAATTTCCTTTTAAAGCATTTTTGGATGGTCATCTTATTGTTACTGAAGATCAAGATTGTTACTTTCTATATATCTTGCACGGGCATGTTTGATTTGGGCACAGGGACACTGATTCTGCGCCTATTTTGGTGTCCTAGTGTGTTTTGGAGTGTCCTACATCACTTTGTATTATTTTCAGGGCATTTTTTTATGCAGAACAAACTCATTCCTGGGAGAATTAGTTGGGGTTAATTCCTTAATTTGATTATAAGGAAATATGAGCCATAAACAGGTTTCCAAAAAAGAGAGGATAAAATATGTTTTTTTTTTTTGTAAAATTTTGTGAGGAAAATAAGGGGCTTTATTATTATACTGTTTATGTTATCCTATATAAATTATAATCTATATTAATTATGATAAGATGATATATCTTATGGTGTTTACTACAATCTAAATTATAATCTAGAAAAAAAAATGTTGTATTATTATACTGTTTTTGTTGTCCATTATAAATATTTCAATAATTATGTTAGTTAGATCTGTTGAATTATTTACCACCCTGTGGATCTTTAGTTGTTTTTTTTGTAAGTGTTTCAGTCAATCTAATATTTATACTGATCTACGTGTTTATTTATTTATTTTTATTTCTTCACAAGTTATAAAGGATTAAAGTAAAAGATCAATTTTATAATACTTGTTGCCTACTTTATATTTTTGTACCTAAACATTTAATTGAAAATGAGATTATGGATCACTGTAATGAGGAGACAAAATGTGCCTACAGTAAAAGTCAATATTTAGACATTAATCCCCAAAAGTCCTGTAGAGCTGTTAAGGATTAGTATTAAATGTTTTTCTTGTAATTTTCTGTTTTATGGAATTCTTGTTGGGAAGACTGATCTTATGACCATGTGTTTTATCCTTGGACTTTAAATTGGGCAGTCCCAGTTGATTCTTTAAGTTACTCCTGTTAATGATTCAGAGTCTTTTCGCAGGAAAATTGAATGTGTTAATGGAGTCGGAAGGTGGCAAGAAGAAGTCCAGCAGTAGTAGTTCCATGCAGTACGAAGCTCCCCTCGGCTACTGCAAGACGTTCGACCAAACGGTGGGATCAAGAAGTTCCGATCTGCTGCTTACTCCAACGTAAGAAAGAAGAATAGATGATAAATATTGGATTCTTGTGAATTTAGAAAGTTTGTATTTTTTTATTGAAATGTAATTCTTGTGATTCTGATGGGAAATTAGGTTAATTTTCATCTTGGAGCTACAGAGTATACGACAACAATTGACATGTGGTCTGCTGGCTGTGTTTTAGCAGAGCTTCTCTTGGGGCAGGTATGCACGTCCTGGTAGTTTGAGCTAATTATAGGCCTGATTACAAGATCTTACATAATGTGTTAATTATGTTTACATTTTCTTATTCCTTTGTGTTGTATACGTTGCTGTCAACTTGGATGATTGTTATGATCGGGCTGATGAATTTAATTGCATTTGGAATCTATATTTAATTGTACAATGTTGGCCTATGTAATCTGAAGTTTAAAACTGAATAGTATCCTTTAAATTATTATTTTTTCTTCAAAATTATGCTACAGTAATTTCTAGTCTTTGAAGTACTATTCTGTGATTTTTGTTTTGATTTGATATTGATGGAGTTCACTCAAGAGAAGTCTGATAAACCTAAGTATAATTTACAAATATAAAAAGTGGTGTCACATTCATTGTTGTTTATGCTACAAATTTGTCCTGCCCGTATGAATCTGCAGTTAAGCATTTTATCGTGGGACCTTGTATTATTTGATAATGTAACTTCTATCAACTTTGTTGAATGAGGTCCTAAAGTGGATATGGACTGTTATAAGATATATGCGAACCTGCTAGACGGAAATTACAATTAAATCGAATAATAGACTGTCAGTTCATGTTTGTGTGCTGTGCTAAAAGCTATTAGCATGTGAGGCAAAATTTAGACATTGCTGCTTGAGAAGATCAACACTGATTGTGATTAATCTGAGTAAAAGGATAGAGTTTTATTTTCATATCTGTAATCTTCACCATTTTCCTACATAAATCAGATTCCTACATAAATCAGATTCGCCTGGAAATTATATGGACTGATTTGGTTTTTAGGCCTGACAATTATATGGACTGATTTGGTTTTCAGGCCTGACAATTATATTTCATGATTAGATTTGATTTTTAGGCCTGACAATTATATGGACTGATTTGGTTTTCTCTTTTTCTCAGGATTTCACTGGTGTTCCGGCTGTCGTTGATCTTTCATGATTATTGGTTATGTGGCCAAGTTTTGATGTGGACAATTTTGGTAGTTGTAAATATCTATATGTATTTGGATATTCTATTTTGATAATGTAATGAAGATGTTGATATGTACTCTATTTTGAGAAATGTAATAAAGATGGTGATATATAATGTTAACTTTTTGGAATGTAATATATACTGTGCAGTATAGAGCATTACAAATATGCTAATTTGAATAGTATAAAGTGTTATAAATGTGCTGCATTGAGCCTATACATATTATCTATTCATGACGTTTTAAAATTGTTCTGAATTGTGCACTATATATTAACTATTCATAACATTTTTATAGAAACTATTCATGACGGTTATTTTATGACGCTTTTAAAAAACATTTATAACACCCGTTTTCATAATGGTTGCTGCGAAAAAAAAGCGTCATGGTTAGAGATTAATGACGCTTTTTAGCCGTCATTAAAAGGATTTTTTGTTGTAGTGTTGTGAGATTCGATTTAGATTTTTTTCCCTTATTTTAATCCACTTTTCTCCCTTGATTCTGGCATCTTGTTTGAACTCTTTTCACCAATACCCTTACTTTCTTGTTTTTAATAATGGTTAGGAAGATGGCAACACTGCTATATACTCATTGGTCAAACACATGGCTAGAAGGATTACATTAAGGAATTGAAATACACGGAGACTTTGACTAAGTTATAAGGACATATTTTTCTAAATGGATGATTTAATGATTAGTAGTTTGTAAGTTGGGATATTACCAAGAAAATTTATCTTGAAGATTCTAAGTAGTAATCACCAGAGGATTATAAAATTATATTTTGATACTGGAGGAAATTAGTTAGAATCTATATAAATTGATTTCAGGAATTGATGTGATTCATGAATTATTGGATTATGATTATACATTTTTGAACGTATATAGATTGGTTTGATAATGATCAAAAAAAGGGGGGTGGCAGTATGAACTATTAAATTGAGTCGTACAAGTTGCGATGTATATGATTATTGAATTTCAAATTTAAGTGGAAGCAATGATATTAAAATTTTGGTTTAAAAGATTGGGAAGATATGAAAACGATTGTTTTGGAAAGAAAAAAAAATCTCAAATTTGGAATCGTGTCAATTGATTGAAGATTTAAAAATCTATTTAGATTTTGGGTTAAGAAATAGTGATTATGTTTCAATGACTTAGAAAGAGAAATTATGGTTGATAAGTGCGTTAAAATACTGAGCTGTAAATGCTAGATTGTCGTGATAAGCTAAGTGTCTATTTTGAGGATTATTTGAGACAAATTGGGAGTTTTAAAGTTATGAAGTGATATAGAATTTTATGGGTTCATGATTCATTAACTCTGGAGTTTAAAGTTGGATTGAAATGTTAAATTTTGGAAAGGTTAGTAGTAATGTGATAAAAGTTACTATAAGGTTTATGAAAAGCATTTAAATGTTAGTCGCGATTAGATTGGATGGCTTAGAGTGAATACAAATTGCGGTAGTTATTTTGAAAATTCCTTTTTAAAGGAATGTAATGGTAGGCCACCAAGGTAACCTTAATGAGATAGAAGTGTTCCACACTAATTGCCATATCACTCATGACTATGATAGTAGTATATACTCCAGTGTTGTTTGTCACCCCCAGTTTTCACAAACAGGGGTATTTTGGTAATTTTTTACTTTAAAAATTATTTTGGAATTATTTAATTATTATTTGTATTATTTTGGGGTTATTTAAATCGGGTTCGAATTTCAACTCATTTCGACTTGTTTTGACTTGTTTCGGGGACCCGGGGTAGTTTTGACCTTAGCGGGCCCACACACTAGCTAGCCATGGCCCACAATATTACCATCAAAAGTTAGAGGGATTTATCATGACTCCATGGATTAGGTTAGAGCTAATTAGAACACTAGATTTACATTTTTAACCCCCAAACCCTAAGCAACCTTGTGTAGGACTAATAGAACAAATAGGAGGGCCAACTTGTAAATACTAAAAAGGGGGAAATGGGCATGCTTGGCCGGCCACATAGAGTAGGGGTAGGGAGGAAAGAGAAACCACTTAGTACTTTATTTGTATTTCTGTTTCGGGCTAGGTATCAACCTATCTAAGGTTTACCTACCAAGAATTTTGGGTATCTTAGGTATCTAAGGTTTACCTACCAAGAATTTTGGGTATCTAGCCATGCGCTGTTTCGGGCAGCGTGTCACCACGTGACCGTGTCCTAGACCTACCCCAGGACCCCCCAGCTATGTGCACGAGCACGTGGCATTTCGTTGCGTGTGCGGCGCTCAAACGAGCGAGAACGCACGCGTACCACGCGGTATCGGAAAATTCCGATACGCGTTCTGTGGACACGACACGGACACGATTTCGAACCCGAGAGTACCCGAGCGTATCACGTAGGTTGAGACCAGCGTGTATGCCGAGTTTCGCGGGTTGATTTGGTGTATTTTGCGTTTTGAGTCATTTTGTCAAAATTGAGTTTTTCGGGTTCAAGGTTTTGAATATAAATGTGATTTTTCGATCCTTTGACTTTTAGTCCATATTTTCTAAATTGTTAGTTCATATATGATAATTAGAACTTGCGGGAAGTGATCCGCGGAATTATTACCTATTTGTTTGTGTTTTTCAAGCATAATTGGGTTTCCATTGAATTGGAGAAAATTGAGATTTATATGATATTTTGATTTTTGAGTTAATTGCGATATTTTGATTTCAAGTATATTAGGTTATAAAATCTGTGTTTTCAGGACTTATGTAAGTTTTCGGATATGTGGGAACCAAGTTTTGGTTTTATTTCATAATTTTCCATCAATTATGTGTATATGTGCTTTCTATATATAGTTTTATGCATATATTTAATTATATATATATAGAACCCCGTTGAAACCCATTGCTAAGTTCATATGCATTGAGAATGGGTCGAGGGGATTAGTTTTCAGATTTTCGTTTCTCAAATTATTTCAAAACCATTGCGAATCTTTCCTTTTGAGCATTGTGTATATAGATATATATAAATATGTAGTTTCCTTATTTTGTATATAAGTATATAAAATAGTATGTTAAATTGTGATACACCATGGGTATGTTTTACTGTTTTAATCTCAGATTTGACCTTCTTTTCAGTGAGCACCAGTACACACACACGCACACATCACTTTATGTTAGATTTGGGTTTTGTTGTATTGTATATACACATGTGTGTATATACCTATATATATATATATATATATATATATATATATATATATATATATATATATATATATATATATATATATATATATATATATATATATATTTTTTTTTTTTTTTTTTTTTTTTAAAAACCAAGCGGCCGTGTCGAAGACACCCAGCCAACGCCTGGCCCGGGCCCGGGGGCCGTGGGCGAACCACCAAGCCGCCCCCGTGGGGGCTCGAACTCCGTCCAATGCCCCGGGTGCCAAAGGCCCTAACCGGTAGGCTATATATATATATATATATATATATATATATATATATATATATATATATAAGCTTGTTAATTCTCTTAGATTAGATTGTAGTTGTGTATATGACTATAGGAGCCCTAGGATAGATTTGATTTGTCATTTCAGGGTTAGTTTAGTCGAATTGGCCGACAAGTTGACCAAATTGACAAAAGTCAACTTTGGGTCAAACTTGATCCAATTCAACTCAAACGAACTCCAAATGACCTAGAATTTTGTGTATGACCTAGAAATTAGTAGACAGACTTGTTGACCCAGATTTGACTAGGTTTGACCATCGTTGACAAGGTTTGACCAGAGTTGACCGAGGGTTGACTTTGACCAAAATGGACCTAGAAGCATGTAGTCTTGCATTGTAGCTATTTCTTTTGATATTGTGGACTTGGTTGTGACCTTTATATATTTTAAATAGGTTTAAATTGCCCCAGTTTTGTTACACCTCATCATCAGCAGTTCGATTTGCCAGGCGAGTACATTCTCTGATCTTTTCATACTTCTTTGGATATGTTCTCTTGTTATAGACTAGTATACTTGATGCTGACACGATGTTCACACGGATTAGTACCCTCTGGATCTTTTCATGCAATGTTATCCCCTCGGATACATCGAGTATGTCATGTTCATGTACTTTATCATGTCCATCATGTACTCCATGTATTCATATTTATTCATGTGCACTCATATGTTATTCATGTACACTAATGACCATATGAGCTCCATGTATACAGTAGTTGTTATCCATGTGCAATAACATAACATGCATTAATCCTTGTGTATTGATTGGGGGCAGGGTGAGTGTAGTTGGTTATGTGATCATTATCCCCAGTAGGTATCCATGTGCACTCCATAGCTGTATCCATGTGCAACCCAAGCTGTTTACATAACCAATTCATGCTCTGAATCACGTAGAAGGTTATATTTCTCTATTATCATATTATATCTCATTTTATAGTCTACCTCTCTTGTTGATTTACTTTACAGCGATTCATGTATAGTTTTCTATAGCTTGCTTTATATGTCCATTCCTGCTATGAACTGTTGTGAGAGATATGTGCTCGTTCCGTCCTGACTGGGCATGTTAAAAATTTTACAGGTATTAATGAGGAGTACTGCCCTACTTATTATGGCATTGGCTTAGATGACACTTGCGACGTTGACCCTCAGGAGGATCCCACAGTCGCTGAGGACTTGCCTATAGTTTAGCTGAGACTTAATACTTTATTTGTATTTCTGTTTGAGACTTTATGAGTTGAACTTGAGATTTATTCTGGTGGTTTACACCTAGACTTTTATTCATCTGTGACTCTCTTGAGATTCATTCTTCTATTCCATCTTAGTATTGTGATTGAGTTACTCATTATTACTCTCCATTCGGAGCTTATTTTAGATTGTGTTAGATATTGTGACTCAAGACAGCGTTCTACCGCCGATACTGCGGCGTAGGCTGGGCGTTCGTTACTTCTCGTGCCTTACACTGGGTACGGGGGGGCGAGGGCTAGTAGTTTGATCAAACCTGCGAGTCCACACTAGGGGCGAGGGTTTGAGTATTCGATTTGGCTATCCGTTGACATTGTGATATCGTGTCCTCTTGTTCTTCTCCAGTAGTTCATTTTTGTGTAGACAGTGTACAGATTCGTGTTATTCATTGCTCAGTTTTACTTGTTTATTCTGTATTTTTCTCCATGCATAATAAACTGTTAGAAAGGCTCGTTTTTATGTATCTTGCTAGTCCTCTGAGGACCTGGTGATCTCTTCAAGTTTAGCCGAGTTTGAGTCAGGAGCTGACGAGAGGGCTTGAGCCAGCATCAGATCGTAGTGCTTGCAGTTTAGGTGGTCTAGATTAGCAGTTTTTATTCAGTTAGTTACTCCATGTATTTTTCTATTTTTCGTCTATTGGTAGTGGATTTGTGTCCACCGGACGTGACAGTGATTCTTGATATTCAGTTATATTCATTATTGATCATTTCATGTCTTTTTCATTGATCTTGATTGTGACATGATTATTCTGGGGATGAGATATAGTTTACCATGAGATTCTAGCTTGTCGCGACTTGTGTATAGACAGCGTACTACTGCCGACACTGCGACGTAGACTGGGCTTGGACACGCTTCGTATCCGAAAAGCGGGTGCGGGTCGTGACAACGTGACTATACCTGACCACTCTCAATCGTTAGCAACCACAGGGCTGCGATTGAAACTAACTATAGGTTGTTAGTAACTACCGGACTGCAATCTATAGGGCCATTAGCAACCACCGGGCTGCGGTTTACCTCGATTTTCTTTACTCGCGTTTATTAGCACGATTCTCGAGGCATGATATTTCTTCTATGTTTTATTTCTAGTACTGTATTTCCTTCAGACTCTACTTTCTTGTACCATTTTTCCCTGAGGACCTGGTCATCTCTCCAGGTATTAGATGAAGGTATGATACATTGATGGAGGATGGTTGCTACACCAGGTCTGCAGGTATATTTAGTTGATGTTTTTCTCCTTCTCTTTCGTATTTAAATTTTGTCCTGTATTTGATTTTCGCTATTGTTATAGCCCAGTCTTTTGATAGCTTCATTTTCTTCTAGCTTTTTTATGATGAATGTATTATTAGGGATCCACTCTAATACATTTTATCTATCCAAGAATCAGTGTATTATGGTCTGATCAGCCTTACTGCTCTTGATTCGTTATTATTATCGATATTTAGTAGATTGAGATGTAGTTGATTCTAGAACAACCAGACAGCTTATATACGTATTTGAGCTGGGCTGGAGTCCTCTCGATGCGTAGCTGGCATGTACATGTATCCTAGTCCTACGTATTTTGGGACTGGAGCGTTACACAACCGGAGGGCTTCAAGGTGGTTAGCAAGGAAATTATGTGTTTGTTGAAAAAATTGTTGTATGGGTTGAAGCAGTCGCCTCGACAGTGGTACAATCGGTTCGACACCTTTATGACAAAGCATGATTTCACCCGAAGTAAGTATGACTGTTACATTTACTTTCATAAACTTTGTGGTGGAGGTTGTATCTATCTATTAATTTATGTTGATGATATGCTTATTGCTTCACAAAGCATGGTAGAGATAGATAAACTGAAGTCTCAACTTAGCTTGGAGTTTGAGATAAAGGACTTAGGTGGAGCCAAGAAGATTTTAGGGATGGATCTTAAAAGGGAGAGGGAGAAACAAAAATTGTCTTTGTCTCAGAAGTCCTACATTGAGAAGATCATTGTTCATTTTGGTATGGAAGATGCAAAATTAGTTTCTACTCCCTTGGCTGGATACTTTTAGGCTCTCATTTAAGTCATTCCAAACTACATATGAGGAGAATGAGCACATGACTTGAGTTCCTTATGCGAGTGCAGTTGGCATCTTGATGTAGGTTATGGTGTGCACTCGACCAAATATTACACAGGACATATATAAGTATGGTTTGTCGCTTTATGGCTAATCTGGAAAAAAAAACACTAGGGGATATGAAGTTGATATTCAGGTACTTGAAGGGCACCATTAATTAATGTGGGAAATTATTTTTTGGTGGAGACTTTAGTCAAGTCAGTGGATATCTTGATTCAGATTTGCTGGTAATCTAGATAGGCGCAGGTCAACTACTGGATACGTGTTTGTTCTACATGGTGCACCAATTAGTTGGAGGTCTTTGTTGCAGGCTACGGTTGCCCTATCGACTACGGAAGCAAAGTATATGAAAGTGGCAGAGGCACTGAAAGAAGGCTTATGGCTTCATGGCTTGATTAATGACTTTAGGGTGAAGCACGATGTAGTTGGTGTGCATTGTGATAGCATGAGTACTTTCCACTTGGCAAAGAATTAAGTCCATCATGCAAGGACCAAGCATATCGATGTTCACTACCATTTCATACGGGATGTTGTAGAAGACGGTGACATTGCACTTGAAAATGTGCATACCAAGGACAACCTCGCTGATACGTTGACTAAGGTTGTTCCTGGAGCTAAGTTCCAATATTGCTTGGACTTACTCCAAGTCCTACCTATTGCTTGAGAATCCTTAGGGACGGAATTGATGAGTATTTGATTTGGTGAAGTTGTGCGGTGGAGGAGTGTGTCGGCTCGATTTTGTGGCAAAACATTGCTGAGGTAGAGATGTGAAGAAAAATGTCCAAAAATATGTCAATAACCTTTTTTGACTTTGACCATGTATTGATTGATTTGTATATGTTCATATATGGTAAGCCTACGTAAGATTTGATTTTGAGCCTACATAAGATTGAATTTTCTATAAATGGACACACGACATGCTGTACGAAGGGGTCTAAAGGTTCTCCTTGATATTCTCATTGTGCTCAATAAAAGTTATTATTAAAGAAGTTCATCACATGAGACCTAAAGTTGTTGAATAAGTTCAACACAAAAGTTTGAAATATTTTTTTCTTCTCTATCTCTGTGTGTGTGTGTGTGTGTGTGTGTGTGTGTGTGTGTGTGTGTGTGTGTAAATTAATATTAAAAAATTACTTTTTAAGATAAAGCATATTTTATCTCCTCCGTAGTTTTAAAAAAATTAATCCTTATAAGTAGATATAACAAATCATACTATATATTATTCAATATTCAATTTATATTTAAAATAACTAAATGATATTATCTAACTAAACACATGTCCAAATTCTAAAAGGGAAAATTTATCAAATGCTCAAAAATCGTAAAAGTTTTATGAAAAAACCCACCACAAAATAACATTTTTATCGCGTGCCCAGAATTAGCAAAAAATATATAAAAGGGTGCGGAATGACCTTTTTGCCCTTCTAATTTATTGAAAACACCCACGAAACCTACTCTTCAAAAAATGTTTCGATTCTTCCTCTTCTTCCATACGCTGCTTACTTTCTAATATAAGTTTTCTCCTCCAAAATCTTTGAACCTTACTTCAAAAACTCGTCAGTGACTCTCCATTCGCAATCTTCACACCATATTGTCATCATCAGTTCCCACTTCATCATCATCATCAGCATCAACTGGAATCCCACTTCATTATCATCATCAGCATCAACTGGAATCCCACTTCATTATCATCATCAGCATCAACTGGAACCCCAGTTAGAGAAGAGAGAGCTGACGTGAAGAGAATTAAGAGCTTTTTTTATTCTCCGTGTTAAAATCACGGAGAATTGACATTCTCCGTGTTAAAAACACGAAGAATGGCCTTTTCCCGTGTTAAATTGACGAAGAATTGTCAATTGTCATTCTCCGTGTTAAATGAGAGAATAGTCATTCCCCGTATTAAAATGCAGGAGAATGATCATTCTTCGTGTTAAAATAACGGAGAATTGCCATTTTTCGTGTTAAAATCACGGAGAATTGACATTCTCCGTGTTAAAAACACAGAGAATGTCAAAAACACGGAGAATGGCCTTTCCCCGTGTTAAATTGACGAAGAATTTTCATTCTCCGTGTTAAAATGACGGAGAATGGCCATTTCCCGTATTAAAATGCAGGAGAATGGTCATTCTCCGTGTTAAAATAACAAAGAATTACCATTCTCCGTGCTAAAATCACGAATTACCATTCTCCGTGCTAAAATCACGAAGAATGGCCATTCTCCGTATTAAAATGAATGAGAATGGTCATTCTCCGTGTTAAAATTACGGAGAATGGCATGTAGGAGATCATAGTCATTATACTGAACCCTAGGTTAATCCCATTAATTTGGGCTTAGGACTTAGTAAAATGAACCTATTAAATGAGATTCATTATACTGAGCCCTAGGTTCATCCCATTAATTTGGGATTATGACTTAATAAAATGAACCTATTAAATAAGATTCATTATACTGAGGCCTAGGTTCATCCCATTAATTTTGGAGTCTTTAACCGGCGGCCACGTGGCCTGTGGTTTGGACCACACTCACCCTATATAAGGGGGAATTTTTATAAAGAGTCGCATTTTCCTCTCTTAGCATTCCCAACACCATACTTGACCCAGACTTAGCTTCGAATGACCAGCGTTGGCCTTGCACAAGTTGGATGTTGGTTGTGGATCCCTTCGTTCAAAGAAGCTGTGTCTTTGTACAAGAACTGTTGATGAGTATCGAGATGTACCGGAATGCGCACCATGAGGAGTTAGAACCTGAGCGACGTCTTGGAGGTCTTGGAGGTCCTAATGACAGGGTATGGGTTTATTGCTAACCCGAAGAGCCACAGGTTGTTCTCTGCTCTGCTCATAGCGGTTGCACGCCTTTGTTAGGCTGTAAGAGCCTCAGGAGCTGCCGCGAGCCAATAACTGCTTCAGGAAGTGCTGCTCTTACGAGGAAATGGCTCGTTGCGCGTCTGGGGGGTTCTGTGGGTGCAAACCTTGATGGCGACTGTATTCACATCTTCTATCCGCAGTCTCTTGCCGCAAGGGTAGAAGTTGTGGAGCTATTCAGTGTAGAGCAACAATTGCTTAGTTCTCACAAAAGAGTCCTACGATCATACTGTGAAGACCAACCCTATTGTAGATCTTAAGGAGTTCTTTCCATATAATCACAAAGAATCTGTAATAGACCCTTGTAGGGGTGATTTTTAATAAAAGAATTTTTTTTTGATCTTTTTTGTTGTATGTTCTGTTAAAAAAATTTCTGTTGTATGTTTCAGTTGTATCTTCTACAAAATCCCCTTCAAAGTGTTAGAATGCAGAAGAATGACCATTATCCGTGTTAAAATCATGGGAATGTCCATTTCTCGTTGTAAAATCATGGAGAATGACCATTCTCTATGTTAAAATCACGGATAATGGTCATTCCCCGTTATAAAATTACGGAGAATGGCTATTCCCGTGTTAACATGCAGGAGAATAGTCATTCTTAAAATCACGGAGAATGATCATTCTTCGTTATAAAATCACGTTGAATGGTCATTTCCCATGTTAGAATACAGGAGAATGGTCATTCCCCGTGTTAAAATCACGGAGAATGACCATTCCCCGTGATAAGATCACGGAGAATGGCTATTCTCGTGTTAACGTACAGGAGAATAATCATTCTCCGTGTTAAAATCACGGAGAATGGTCGTTCTCCGTTGTAAAATCACGTAGAATGGTCATTCTTCGTGTTAGAATGCAGGAGAATGGCCATTTTCCGTGTTAAAATTACGGAGAATGACCATTCCCTGTGTTAAGATCACGAAGAATGATCTTTTTTCCTTCTTCTTTTTTAAAATATATATTGATTGATATCATACTTTTCATTGTTGTTTGTTTTATATCAGTGCAAACAACCGAGAAGCTCAAAGAGACAAATAAAAGGCTCAGGAATGAGAAAAGCGAGCTTCAGAAATAAGTTGAATCGTTGCAGAATGAAGCCAATAAAAAGGACCTAATTATCAAAAAATTTCAAATCTCTCCACGAAGATGATGATGATGATGATGATGCGATGATCGAAGTTCGACTGAAGAAAAGCACGATAAACTACGAACAATCTTTGCGATCTTTGATGAAGATGAGAGCAATGGAATTCGGATCTCTCGTGAAGAAGAAGAAGACGACGAAAATCGCAATCAAAATTTGAGTTGGTGAATTCAAATACATATATATGACCAAATTTGCGCGCGAAGGGATAGCTATGGTATTATCAAAATGGCAATTTTGTAAATACAGAACATCTAAAGGAAATCTTGAAATATTTAACGTGAAAATACATAATGTTGGTATTTCATAAAACCCACCCTGAGGATTGGTTTTTCATAATCACTCACCCCGAAAGTGGGTATCTCAGCAATTTCCAGACTCTAAAAATATATCTATAAAAAATAAAAATCATATTTATATTATATCCAAATCATATTTAAAATATTTTAATATAATTTAAATCATATCTAATCTTTAAATAATATCTTAGTTTTTTTTTTTCCGAGTGCAACGCGCAGAGACGTGACTAGGCATATAACCGTTGTAGAAATTATATCCGGAGATCCTCGAATCTCCTTTGAACAAAGAAAGCGCGCGAACGACCGACCTAGATGAATTAAAATCTCTCTTTCTCCTTATATATGAAAATATAATATTGAATGGATCAAGAATAATTGTTTCCTAATTTCCTTCGATTGTTCAATGGAGGAGGAGAAGAAGAAGAAGATGGGGAAAGGGAAAGGGAAGCAGAGGATTGAGATGAAGAGGATCGCGGACAAACCGAGGAGGCGGGTGACCTTCTCCAAGAGGCGCCAGGGGCTCTTCAAGAAGGCCGAGGAGCTCGACATCCTCTGCGGCTCCCAAACCGCCGTCGTCTCCGTCTCCGACTCCGGCAACGTCTTCACCGCGGGATCCCCCTCCCTCCTCCCCCTCTTGCTCGGCCCCGGTGCTGGAATCCAGCGCGACATCCGCGGGCTGGAGACGATGGGCCTGGAGGAGCTCGGAAGGGAACTTGCGGCGGTCAACGCCATCCAGCGGTCCGTCGAGCTCGCAATGGAGAAGAAGAAGAAGGAAGCAGAAGCGGCAGCTGCAGCTGCTGCCGGTGCCGGTGCTGTTGCCGGTGTTTCTGATTGTTTACTACTACCTGCTCCTATTTCTTTTGATCAAGAGACTCCTCTTACTAGTCTCGATGCCGGCGTCAGCTGCGGTAATGGCCGCGGAGAAGATTGTTCCCCGGAGCCCCTCTGGCTGAGCGACATCGAGTTCGACGAGGGCCATACCGCAGGTGCTGCTGATGCTGGCGCGAATCGTGCGATGGCATCGGAGGATGAGGAGTTCTTCGATCTCCAGGATATTCTTCTTGACTATGTTGATATCGACTCCTTTGGAGCAACAATCGCTATCTAGCTTTCTTGTTTAGTTAGTGTTTGGAATATATATTGAACACAAACACGGCCCCTATTTTGACGTGTCCTGATTTATTTTGAAGTGTCCAATAAATATCTGACACGATACTGATGTTGGAAGTAATTGAACATTGCTATGTATTCTTGCTTGTTCTACATATAATTGAGTTGGTCCTAATATGTAAGGGACTTCCCTAGTGTTTGATGACTCTTAATCTATGGAGTGTTATTAAATATTCTATTCCATATTTGGTCTGTATGGGACTCGGTTGGAAGAATTGGTACATGAATGTGTTGTATTCACATTCATATACCGCGGTCCAGGAGCTCTTTAGTATAACAATGTTATATTCACATTCATTTTAGTAGGACAAGTGTTAGCTCTTTATTTCGAGGGAATGTTCTCAATCAATCTATTTAAAGACATCATAGTTATATTTACTAGATCACGACAGTCATGAGTATGTTCGTTTGATTCTCTTTGACTGGTATTTTGTTTATGAATTTCTTATAGTATTTATTGTTATTATGTTTGGGACGTCTTATACAGTAGTGAGTGTATTTCAGAGTAATTGAGTATTTTTGTGTGCATAGTTAGCCATATAATACCTATGTGACATCTACTTGAGTATTTTTGTATTCGATACTGGGACGTGACATCTACCATTGTTCAAAGTTCAATACATCCAGGCGCGAGATTCATCATCATAAATCATGAAGGGAATATTTGCTGCAGAATTGGGGGATTTACACCATACGTAAAAGCACATTGTCCAGTGAAACCCTGGCCATCAAACTAGGAACTTGCTGCTGGAAGAGAAGGTTCAAAATCTTCATATTGAGACGAATGCTAAGGATCTAGTTTACAAGAAACTGAAGCCACATGCACATACCAACATTTATCGCTGGCAAAAAAGGATCAATTTCCACAGAACCATCTTTGTATTTTGTAATGTGACAAATCCAATCACAGTTTTGAGTAATGAATCAATTTTACTTTAGTTTCAAAAAAAAAAAAAAACCCTAAGCTAACTGATACAAGGCCTAAACAACTTACAATAGCCATAAAAAGAAAATCATACCATCAATGTGCTGTAGTTCACTCGAGCAAAAGGAATTTAAGAGCAAACAAAATATTAGAATGTGCTGTAGTTCACTCAAGCAGACTATTACAGCAGCAACATCTTTGTAGTAGGCTGTGATGTTAGACCGAAGTAGACTGCCCATACGGTCCCTAACAGCATCTGAATGCAAAATCATAACTCTGCTGCCCAATATACACGAGATGATATAATATGCATATTGATAACTGACATGAAATATAGGAAAAAAAATTCTCATTTGTTGCCGTGACAAAACAATAATTTCAACAATAATTGCATACCAATCCTAAGGGGGGAAAACAGATTAAACATTTAATTCTCCAAATGTTGAACCTACAAATGTGTATTAAAGAAGTACATAAGAGATCAGCACAGAACAAGTCTAGCGGCTCACTAGTCAATCCTTCTGAAATCCTGAACTAGTCCAAGGTTCCATGATTGAGTGGCTTGAAACATGGGGAAAAATCATCAGAAGAATCTCATACAACAACAATAGGATGACAAGGACTAAGATCCAAACATTACAATGGTAGAAATTTAGCTTCATTATTGATATGCAAATGAAGGACCAGCAAATGAGTACCGCGACGAGACTGACAAATTTGCAGAATCTCCTATGCCACCAGGCTGCCGATAACTCTTATTATAATCTGACAATACATTAGCTGCATGAGTCGAATGCAATCTATTAGCCTCACAAGTCATTTTGTATGTGTTCCTCTTTGGTATTCTCACCTATCATAGCGTGATGGCTGGTACACCTTGATAGTCTTTTGAAATACCCGGCCTTACGTCTCCTGGGTGGCCAAGCCCGCACCCAGGCCGGCACCGTAAGCCATGATTCCGCCTAGGCCGACCACAATGTCTCCGATCGTTGCCCTAGGAATCCCTTATTACTTCTCTTCCCCCCGTATACGAGTGGGTTGTGCGCGACCATTTCGTATTGTCTTGTCATTTTAACTTAATGGCTGTCTTTGAGCCATAGGCTGTCTGTGAGCCATATTGCGTTATCGACCAGGTTAGCGGCGGCGTCTGTGTAGCGCGGGTAGCGAGCCCCGATGCACGTCCCCGTCATACCTGTCGCTAACCATTCATTTCTTTCTTATCTTTTATTAATTCTTTCCTTTCTTTCTTTCACTTGTTCGTTCGTTCATTGATTCATTCATTCATTTGTTGATTCATTCATTCACTTATTCGTTCATTTGTTCATTCATACATTACGCAACTCTCCGTGCGGGAGTCGCCTTGGCGACCCATCGGTCATAAAGTCTTCCAATGTTGCTATACTCAACTCGGAACGATTATGTCGATAGTCTTCACGTTTCATTGTTGTAAACCATTCATTGCTTCATTGTTGAATGCATAAGGAATTTGAAATGTAAGCATGTGCCTTAGCAGGAGCGTAGAGTGCGGTGCGAGAGTTACTATATTTTTTGAGTTCTTTTTCATGTTCTAAACAAGCATACAAGATGAGATTATTTCCTTAGCTAGGTGCGTCGAGGCATTCATTAGCATGCACGACGTTATCGCCTAGCGATCCTAGTGATAGTGTCTATATTATTAAGTGTCTAGGCTAAGCAAAGACGGGTTCATCGGAGCCACCCACCTTAGCGATGTTCGCATCGGCCGAGCGATACTCTGAGCGCACCTTTGAAAGTCTACGTCTAGATTCATCCTTGACGGGCAATGTAAGTCTTGCATCGATTCTTCATCGGGTCGACGCAACTCTTCGAGTCGACGGCTCGTTTGAGTCGTTGCACTTGCCGTTTGAATCGGCGTTCCGCTAGGACGCAGCGGGTCGTTACAGGTTGCACTTCAATGTACGTAGCTGGCTGTGTCTGTCCCCAGCTCTCCAGTATTCTGGTTCTGGGACGTGACAAGAGCCCATCACTTGAACTTAACACTTGACCTGGCTCTTCGATTTGCAGGACATAGGAATGTTCAGTGAAAAGTGTAGTGAAGTAAATATTGTGTAGTGGAGTGAACAAGTGAATGCAAGATGCAATATATGATCTAATATACATGATAATCTAATATGCAGTAGATCATTATGGAAATGCAGTGAGATATATTACTATGCAGGACATGGAAGGATGCAGGACAAATGGAATAGGATGTCGGCAGTGGGCAGATGAATGTATGAACAGGTATGTCTATGATACATGAGTTCATTACCTGAACTTAGTATATACTGACTTGGCCCTCCTATGTACAGGACAGTTAATAGACTGTAGGATAATTCAAATGAATGCGATGATTTATTTTGGAGTCCTCTATATGTATGATACTCTTGTGGACTGATACAAGTAAATGCAGATACCTAAACTAATAGGAACAATACTCCTCATATTAAATAAGCCCCAAACTCGAGCATCAAATAACCTTACCTATGATACCTGGTGCATAAGAGAAAGGAATCGATCATGGGTGCAGGACAGTAATGAAATGAAGTGAAGTATAGGCATGGCATTACCTGGACAGTGGTGTATGTAATAAAGATGTGCAGGAGGTTGTATGCAGTGAAGTTATGTGATGCATGCAGGATCGACAATTGAAATGATATGCAGGCAATGATATGTAATTCGAGATGTAGTGGACATCTAAGAGTGCATAACAAGATAAAAGGCAGGGCACAGATGTTAATATGTGGCTATGCGTCTAAGGTGTTTAGAAGTGAACAATAGATGGTTGCAACCCAAAATAGGGGGTTTGCATAGCAAGCATGCAAGGGACAGACCTATGCAATGCTCAACTACTCCATAGGAAACTTGCAGCGAGAGCCATGGATCGAATAGGCCATGGCTCATAGCCCCAAGCCAAGGACCTAATGTCAGTCACCTGTCCTAGCTATAGGAGTGAATTGATCGAGTGAAAGTGGAGATTGAAACACCTAGCAGCAGGGGATATGAACAGTGTATTGACAACACAGTGGAGCCTCCCCACAGTCGACTAAATACATCAAACCACATTGAATCCACCTCAGTCCAATACATATGCAATATGCAGGTAATTAGCTACCCAAAACTATAATTTTATCAAAATTTAGAGATCAAAACATCCTATGTGACAATTCATCGAACACTTGAAATACGTATGCGATACTCCTCCGATACGCACCTCAAATGGACTCCAACTAGACCCAAATCATTCCTAGGGCCAGGGTGATCCTAAATAGATGTATCTACAATAAGAAATATGGAATTTAATAGATTTAGAGGCTCTTACCAATTGGGAGTAGGAATCCCAATGCAAATCCTTAGAAATAGATCTCCTACCAAGCTCCAATGACCAAATTATTCCAAATCAATTCTAGCTAGCCAATAGAGGCTTCCTCTCTCCAAGAGGATGGATGAATTTGGAGTTGATTTAAGGAATGGGGCAAATTTGGGGAAGAACACAAATTAGGGTTAGGATTTCAATGAAAGAGGGAAGGAAGGGGGCTAATGATGACCTATATAATGGGGTGGGGCTGTTGTGGCCGGCCATTATGGTTTGGTCTAGGGTTTGGTCAAGTTGCATTAGCTACAAGTCTTCCTATTGTCATTTAGAGGCCCTTTTTGAGAAAAGGGCCCAAAGTGGTTTGTCATTTCTAAGTCAATTTTAGTCTATTCATGTTATTCTAACATAATTAGAACACAACTAATCAAGTCTAAGTCCATTATCTAGGTTCTATGGTCATGGTTAGTCTCTAGGCAAGTAGTTCTAAGGTTTCACTAGCAAATGACACAATCATAATACATCAAATTAAATAATATTAAAATAATTAAAAATTCACCAATTTATCACTAAATGATTTAAATTTATTATTTAATAACTAACTTGATAAATTTTACAAAAGTTCAAAATTATCCTCATTTTAGAAAGGTGGTAGTTACACCCTTTACTACAACTAAAAATTTAAAAAGCCACAATGTAACTCCGAAATACCTTTGAAATTATTAGGAAGAAGCTTGAAAAGTACAACAAAAACTTTATCTTTCTCGTGTGCCCGTGTTTTCTCCAGTACCTATAGAGGAGGGGTCCTCAGATTTGGAAATGTAACCAACACATCTATTCGTGTGATAAGCGTTTAATTAATGTGATCTTTATATTATGGACTAGGATTAGTTAACAATTCATATTCATCAAAATTATTGAAAAAACAACAAATGTACGATAAATATACTAAATATTTACCAACAGTCGATGCTTAGTCCCTGCATAAGATATAAGATATAATACTTATCGTCCTTGCATAAGACATTCATTATCATGAATTCTGACTGCATGGTCGTTGGTGAAATCTGCACCATAAAGAAGATCCCCAAAGGGTTCCGCGACGCTCAATTCTAAAACAGGTAGCTAGCTTCTATGAATGTCCCGCAATACCTCGTGTCACCATAGCACGACCAATGTTTTCCCCTAGGTCGAATCGGTTCCATTGTCTTATATACCGTTCGAGAAAACTTATATATTCGAGGAAACTCACTCAAACCTTGTGCACAAGTCGTCTATGACCATGAAAATGCATATACGACTGAAAAGTAAACACAATTTGCATGGTAGAAAATATCGACATTAATGGAACCGACATTTTATAATCATTAGTAAGGTAAAATTCGGAGACTCATCAGTACATTATTTCACTATTTCATCATCGCATCATTTCTTCATTTGAACATACACATAGTATTTCTTCGTGTCAGTTGCATTATCGTCATCTTTCATGTGTCAATTACATTCAACATTTCATCTTTCATGTGTCAATTTCATTCAATATTTTAGTTGCATCAACTTGTGGCATCGTTATCTTTTTATCAACAAAGGCATCTTCGACCAATGGAGTAGCAAAGTAAGCAAGAGAATTCATTTTGTTAAGCATGAAAGAGTAGCGGAGAAGGGAGAAGCACAAAGAATCTACCACTCACTAATTAGAGAATTGTCAAGAGGAGAAGGGACACTTGCACGGTCAGGCTTCAGTTACGCGTTCTCCTGTAATGACACCAAAATCTGATCAATACGCCTTCTCTATCTTCATTTCTCTCAGAATTCTCAAGAATGAATGCAAAAAAATTTGATGAACGGCTATTTGCTTACAGTGGTGGTGTGGATGAACATGTCGGATCAGTTTTCTGTTCGAACATATCGAGATGACAATATATTGGATCTCCTGGGTACTCGATTGGCGGTAATGAACAAGGGTGCTCGGCTAGCAGGAATGAGCAAAGGTAGTAGGGGTGTGCTTGGTTGCTCAGTCAGAGGAAACGAGCTAAGGTGAAGATTGTTGGATTGTATCTCGTTTTTGGTTGAGCCCTCAAAAGAGGATGACGATAAATTTGGTAATTTAGTCCTACATGTGGTAGGAGGGGATCATGAGGTATAAATAATTGAAATTGGTTCAGGCCTTACATGAAAATTCTCTTTTAAGGCATATGGACCCAATCCAATATCGTACGGTATGGGCCAACTCCGGTTCGGATCACACCGCGTTCCCAACAACAAAAATATGCAATTAAAGTTGTAGACAGATCATTTCTTTATCCTCAAAATCATCAAGAGTATTGCAACTTTTTTCTCAGTTTTCTCCAAATTTTATTCAACTAAACTCATATCAACATATATAGATTAAGCATCAACAGCATAGGAAGTTTTTGCAAACTTTGATCGGGTTTTGACTGCAGCAAAATGGTATGACGCATACAGAAGTTTCACAAGAAAAACAGTATGAAGCTTACTTGTGGAAAAAAAAAGTTAGCGGTTTGATGAATTATTACCTTGACTTAACATCAAGCATTAGAAAAAGTAACAATAATGTGTGCTTAGAAAGAGGCGGAGGAAGGGGTTGGGAAGCTATTCTCACAAGTCTTATTAGAGTATCTTTCATTAAATCTGAATAATGAGCCATTTGCCAAAGCTAGAATATATTTAAGACCCATTTACTAGGACTACAAGAGCTGCATTCAATTCCATTTACTTTGCTAAGCTAAGATTAATTATAGTCAGCCAATGTGTGACACAAAATGACATAAAATCAAATTGCAAATGTCACGACCCGCACCCTAGAGTAAGGGCACGAGAAGTGGGTACGTCCAGCCCACGCCGCAGTGTCGGCAGTAGAACGCTGTCCTAGGTCAAACATCTAACAATATAAAGGTACCTGTACAGTATATACACTTCGAATGGAGGTGACATAGCAATACAGTTTCAATCACATCTAAGGTAGAGCATGATAAGGATAGATAAAATATGAAATCCAAAAGAGATACAGCAGAGAGAAGTCTATGTGTCTAAGATACACAAATCCAGAAATACATCTCAAATCTCAAATACAGTAATCCGTAAGTAAATACAACTCAAGACAACTGAAAATAAGCTATAAGAAAACCCTAGCTATCTATGCAACCTCTACTGTGTCTCCTCTACGCTAGCAAGCAACCTCCAAGCTATCTGTAAAATTTATCAACAGGTCCAGTCAGGACAGGAGCGAGCACAAAACATCTCACGCAGTTCATATCAAGTTAGGAAATATAAAGCATGCAATAGAGTAAGGTACAGAAAATGCTGAAAGAAGAAGGTATATAAAAAACAGCAGAGATTTGATAGCAGAAAATATCTATATATGATAAGTAAGAACTGTAAGCCAACTGTGATTTAGAGTACAATATGGTTATGTAAACGGGTTAGGTTATACAATAAAATGGGACTCCTTTGTACGTGGGTGTACAATGGACATATACAATTTCTTATACAATAGGATTGATCACATAACCATTTCTACTCTCCCTCCCCAATCAATACACAAGGATCCAATTCAGTTACGTTACCTTATACAATGGCTTGTACAATGGCTTGTACAATGGCTTAATGTGATAATAAGAGTACAATATGCACAATAAGTGTACAATGATAGGGTATTCAATAAATACAATATGTAAGTGAAACACACATCACAATATGTATTTAGTGAATACAAGGAGATAACATCTCAAAAGAAGATCCATATAGTATCAATCCGTGATAATGATCATGTCAGCATCAAGTACAGTAATCTAGAGCAAGAATGTAAATCCAGACAAGTATGAAACGGTCAGAGAATGTACTCGCCTGATACCCTGAACAGCTGATATAAAAAGATGGCCAACTGGAGTCACGGAGTCCTAGTTATAGCAACATAGGTTATAAAGAGTTCAATTTATATGGTAATTGAAATTATAATACAATCTACATGATTCTAAGTCAATCTAGGTCAAAGTCAACTTTGGTCAACTATAAAGTCAAACTAGGTCAACTCTAGTCAACTGTGGTCAAACTAGCTAGGATTGGGTCAACAATGGTCAACTAGTCTAGTTAGTCAATTCTAGGTCTAAACAAACTAAGTATATACAAATCAAGTATCCAAGATAGCTACTAACTCATAGCCTAAGTCACTTACTAAACCAAGCACAAAACTAAACCATAAGCTAACAAGGCACACAAACTTAGTCATATAATGTATATATATTATTCACATTCACATATTCATATACATAGATATATATAGGAAAGCTATATATATAGGCACATACATATATATAGAGAGAGAAAGAGAGGTAAAAGAGTAAGTGAGTATGTGTGTGTTTGGCATGTGTGAAAGGATATGTGTTAATGTTCTAAAATTTAATGATAGGTAGGTGTATGTGACATGGGATACATGATGTCAAAGGATGTATGAATGAATGTGTGTAAAAGGTTATAGGTTAACTCAGTTTATAGAAATGCATACATAGATACATACTTACATTGTATACATGCATACATACATATCATGTATATTACATTACATGATATATACATGTATACTTGTATTATATTATACTTACATTCATGCATATTAGATACTTGTATTTATATTAACATATTGCAAACATTCATTTTATTCATGCATCTATGCATTACCTACATGTTTTATACATATGCATACATTGTATATTCTTATCATTTTATACATTAACATATAGACATACAAACATGCACACATCATATGTTTCATACCTTGCATTACCTTACATATCATGTTATATATTATCATTCATTCCTTTCATATATTACATTCTATATTACCTATATACATGTATTTCCTCCATTCATTCATGCTTGTATCATATACTCTACATTACCATACATGTTATCATTATATATTGCATTACAATATTTATACATTATGCATTCATATCTATCATTACATATATATCTTGCATTCATATCTAGCATTCATTATATACTTTCATGCATACATTGTATATCATTCTTTCATTCATGTATTTATGCATTGCTTATATGCATTATATTAATTGCATTCCTACATGCTTGCATTCAACCATATATATACATTAATATAAATAGAATATATATTATATATATATCATTTCATTCATCTAACATATCATGTATTACATACTATATATTCATTTAATATCCATACTACATAGGATCATAGGTTACACAAAATGCATATATCGTATAGCCACTCTTCTACTTAAAATCAATACTGTATCAATTATGCCTTCACTAAATTCTAGGATTAAAGTATGTTGTAGCTCTTCGTGTTAGCTTTTCAAAACTTTAAACGGATCACATTTTCGTGTCCGGAAGCTCCCGGAATCGCAAAAATACCGAAACGCGTTCGTCTTTCGTACAGCTGACACTCAAACAATTCTACAGAAAGTTCTAGAACGAATTTTGCTTATTAAAACATATATTTGGAAAGCTAACTTTGATATGCTTCTTCTAAAAAAAATGAGAGGTTAATTGGAGTTATGAGCTAAAAGTTATGGCATTTCTAAGTTGCTCTAGCTAAAAACGTGGATAAAAATTACGACGAATTTGGGTTGTTTGGACAAAAAACACATGTAGGCCAAAATACTTGAATACCAACATAGCTATCTAAATAAAACTTATTCTAACCATCCTAAATAAGATCAATTCGCTCTCTAAAAATATAAATCTAAGATTAAAACACTAATTAATCATTCCTATAATATATATATGCATACAAGTGTCCAAAATAGGGGTTTTTCCCACTAGGACACAATCACAACACAAAGGACACTCCTATGACCTCCAAATTGACACAAAATGGACACAAATGGAGATACAACTATAGGGGTCATTCCTATGGGTTCAAAATATTCCTTTATACATGTAGGGGTGGTTTAGAGGAGAGATTATACCTTCCGGGAGAGAGATTCAAAGAAAAAGCCTTCCGACACGGCACCGACACGTAGAGATTCCAAAAGGACACGAACGAGCTCCGAATCCTCCCAGACTTGGATAGCACCCTCTAACCATGGAGTAGAAGAGAAATAAAGAAGATTTGGTGGAAGAAGGGGTTGATTTGGAGATGAAATCAATGGAGGTTCATCTCTAAATTAATTTGGGGAAGAACAAGAGAGAGAAAGTGGATGAAAACAAATGAATGGAGTGGCTCACTCCTTATCCCCCCCATAGGTGGCTGCCCAAAAAGGGTGAGGTGTCCCCTATTTGAATGTCCAAAATACCCTCCACTAATCTATTTGATTTAAAGTAGGAATGGGTTAAAGGTTGATGTCAATTTAGTCTAGTTTTAAGTCTCTAATTAAACTAAATCTATCCATAAATAATTAGTCTAACTACTAACTAAAATTAATATCATATGAACTAAAATTAATATCATGTGGGCCATGCCTAACTAGTGTGTGGGTCCCACTAGAGTCAAACTACACCCCCGGGTCCCCGTTTCAAGTTGGATTGAGTTAAAATTCGAACCCGACTCAAATAACCCCAAAACAATATCATAAATAATAAAATAAATTTCAACCCCAAAATAATATCATAAATAATAAAATAAATTTTAAAAATATTCAAAAATGTAAAATGACAAAAATACTCCTGTTTCTGAAAACCGGGGGTGACAGCAAAGTATCATGACATAGCTATACTTTTGACTAATACTTCGTGCGCTAACTAACGCCAATTAAGTGCACGCATTCGTTATTCAATGCCTGGCAGGTGGGCCAGGTGAGGAGGGTGGACTTTAGAAATGTAAGATAATGTTCCAAGAAGTATCGAAGGATATTGCATCTCCCACCGCTCGAATATGTCATAGAAAACATAATTTTCTCACAACAACATCCCTCCAAACAAATATGTAAGACACTTTAGTAATATACAGATGCGTTTTCAAATTCTATGACAAATTAGTTCCTTCTTGCTATAGCATTGTAATTAGGAGACAAGCATGTCTAATTGTCAATTTGATCATATATATTATGGCGCATCCGACAATTTGCCGAGCCTGATGGTATCATATTATGGCGCATCCAACAACTGAACTCTCGACAAAGCTACTGGCGAAGATGCACCATCATACATGCCAAAACTGACCTGTTTGACACGCATTCCTTCAAGAAGGAAATTTCTTTTTTTGGAATAATCTTAATTTTGTCCTCTCTTTTTTGGAATAATCTTAATTCTCTCTATTAGCCAAACAATTCTCTTCTCTTCATTCGATCGTCTTCTCATTAATGGCAAACTCGCTGAGAATCGGAGCTGCTACCCTTCTCTTATGTTTGCTCATCATATCATATGGTTCTAATTCTCTCAACCCTTCCAATTAATTCCTTTATTATAACTTGTCTTAAATTAGTAGTACTAATGTATGTATAGCTATAATTACTACTGCTTACAAACACATAGGTGTAGCCAATTTCACAGCTGCTGGGGAGTATCGGAGCGGCAATTTTGTTGGTCCCTGTCAAGGTGATGATTCGTCGGGCGCTGATGTCTGCGAAAGGGAAGGATACGCAGGAGGGGGTCAGTGTGATTCGTCCCATGATTATTGGGGCGACTGCATGTGCGATTGTTAGCTAGCTACGCTTATATATATACATATGCATGCAACTAACTAAGGGTGAGCATCGATCAGAAGTTTGTACGTGTTATTCATAAGTAAGTACTGTTGTTGTCGAGTGTTATTTAACGCATGCATGCATCAATGATGTACATTGATGCATCTCTATAAGCATGTTGTCTTTTGTTGTTGTTTTGTTTCGAGAATAAGAAGCCTGAAGCCCTGAAGTTGCATCCCTCACTATTTGTACTCTACAAATTAAATACTATATGAAACTTTATATTCGTGTCTATAATTTTTTGAAATAGCTAGTGTATTTGGATCTAATTCATATTTTCTTTGGATATAAATTTGTGAAAGACTGTGGAGGACATCGCACCCAGTTGGGTTCCTAGGGGTGGTTAAGCGCTTAATATATATTACTTTGTAAGGTTAAGTTAACCATATAGGGTTTGAAGAATTTTATTTTCTTAAAAGGGTGTATCTTACGGTGGAAGAGAAAAATATTTGGCGCTTTGTGATTTCACGAGTCTTCTGTTCTACTTCTCTAACGCGTACGTACCTTCGTCGAAATTCTATACACGACGCGGTACTTGGTTAATAAATCATCAACTCCGACTATAAACCGTAAGACTCTATATGAGATGATGACCGACAAACCATGCACTTTGCACGTATTTGGATGCAAACTTTACTATCATGTCAATGAGGGTAAGTTGGATCCGAGAGCTAAGAAAGTCATTTTCTTGGAATATGCACAAGGATTGAAGGGATACCGTCTGTACTGCCTGGAGGGTAAGAAGTTCTTGATTATCAGGGGTGTCACATTTGATGAGTCTTCCGTGTTGGCTTCAAGCAAGAGGAGTGAGTCTGGTCAGGATGGTGGGCATTCTATCATTGTCGTGAGTCCTTCGCTTTCATTACATCAATGTGTATTATCTCGAGAAATAGCAATACAGCTTTTACAAACATTTGTAATTCATGGTCTAATCAGACAACATATATATATTGCTTCTAACAGAGGAATTGCTAAAAGTAAAATTCGACAAAAAGAACCGATTGTATGAAAAATACTTCAAGTTATGCAGGGGCATCCTGTATTCCCCATATTGTTGAATAGAGCACCCACCCTGCATAGATTGGGCATACAGGCGTTCCAACCCATTTTAGTGGACGGACGCGCTATTTGTTTACACCCATTAGTTTGTAAGGACTTTAATGCAGATTTTGATGGGGATCAAATGACTGTTCGTGTACTTTATCTATGGAAGCACAAGCAGAGGCTCGTTTACTTATGTTTTCTCATATGAATCTCTTGTCTCCAGCTATTGGAGATCCAATTTCTGTGCCAACTCAAGGTATTCTTATCAGACTCTATGTATTAATGATCGGAAATTGTCAAGGTGTTGGTGCAAATAGATATAATCCATACAATTGCATAAATTTTCAAATAAAATAATTGACAATAATAACTATAAGTATACGAAAGAGAAAGAGCCATATTTTTGTAGTTCCTATGATGCGCTCTGAGCCGATTCATTTCGCAGCTTACGCCAACCTGTGAACCAATAAAAAAGTGTTGCTGCTGAGAAAGATGGAGATGGGCAGTGGAATGAGGAATGTCAAAAGGCATATGAAGGAATTACAGAATATGTGGCCTGTTCCACCTGTACCGGGTAGACCACTCCACTTGTATCACTACAAAAATTTGTCAGATTAGCGACGTTCCAAAACGTCTCTAATCTCGTATGTTTTACTGTTTTAATCTCATATTTGACCTTCTTTTCAGTGAGCACCAGTACACACACACGCACACATCACTTGATGTTAGATTTGGGTTTTGTTGTATTGTATATACACATGTGTGTATATACCTATATGTATATATATATATATATATATATATATATATATATATATATTATATATATATATATATATATATATATATATATATATATATATATATATATATATATATATATATATATATATTTTTTATATATAAAATATATATATATATATATATATTTTATATATATATATATATATATATATATATATATATATATATATATATATATATATATATATATATATATATATATATATATATATAAGCTTGTTAATTCTCTTAGATTATATTGTAGTTGTGTATATGACTATAGGAGCCCTAGGACAGATTTGATTTGTCATTTCGGGCTTAGTTTAGTCGAATTGGCCGACAAGTTGACCAAATTCACAAAAGTCAACTTTGGGTCAAACTTGATCCAATTCAACTCAAACGAACTCTAAATGACCTAGAATTTTGTGTATGACCTAGAAATCAGTAGACGGACTTGTTGACCCAGGTTTGACCAGGTTTGATTAGCGTTGACCAGGTTTGACCAGAGTTGACCGAGGGTTGACTTTGACCAAAATGGACCTAGAAGCATGTAGTCTTGCATTGTAGCTATTTCTTTTGATATTGTGGACTTGGTTGTGACCTGTGTGTATTTTAAATAGGTTTACATTGCCCCAGTTTAGTTACACCTCATCATCAGCAGTTCGATTTGCCAGGCGAGTACATTCTCTGATCTTTTCATACTTCTTTGAATATGTTCTCTTGTTATAGACTAGTATACTTGATGCCGACACGATGTTCATACGGATTAGTATCCTCTTGATCCTTTCATGCAATGTTATCCCCTCGGATACATCGAGTATGTCATGTTCATGAACTTTATCATGTCCATCATGTACTCCATGTATTCATATTTATTCATGTGCACTCATATGTTATTCATGTACACTCATGACCATATGAGATCCATATATACAGTAGTTGTTATCCATGTGCAATAACATAACATGCATTGATCCTTGTGTATTGATTGGGGGCAGGATGAGTGTAGTTGGTTTTATGATTATTATCCCCAGTAGGTATCCATGTACACTCCATAGCTGTATCCATGTACAACCCAAGCTGTTTACATAACCAATTCATGCTCTGAATCACGTAGAAGGTTACATTTCTCTATTATCATATTATATCTCATTTTATAGTCTATCTCTCTTGTTGATTTCCTTTACAGCGATTCATGTATAGTTTTCTATAGCTTGCTTTATATGTCCATTCCTGCTATGAACTGTTGTGAGAGATATGTGCTCGTTCCGTCCTGACTGGGATGTTAAAAATTTTACAGGTATTGATGAGGAGTACTGCCCTACTTATTATGGCATTGGCTTAGATGACACTGGCGACGTGGACCTCAAAAGGATTCCACAGTCGCTGAGGACTTGCCTATAGTTTAGCTGAGACTTAGTACTTTATTTGTATTTCTGTTTGAGACTTTATGAGTTGAACTTGAGATTTATTCGGGTGTTTTACACCTAGACTTTTATTCATCTGTGACTCTCTTGAGATTCATTCTTCTATTCCATCTTAGTATTGTGATTGAGTTACTCATTATTACTCTCCATTCGGAGCTTATTTTAGACTGTGTTAGATATTGTGACTCAAGACAGCGTTCTACCGTCGACACTGCGGCGTAGGCTGGGCGTTCGTTACTTCTCGAGCCCTTACACTGGGTGCGGGTCGTGACACGTTTTTAGTGGTGGCCCATGCAAGTCACAATCACAACTAGTGTGATTCGTAGTGGTACTCGAACTAGAGTATCATTACAACCTGCAATAGGATATATGATATAAGTTAAGGTACTCAATCACATTAGAAAAACTCTTATCAATTCTTGCTGTTAATTGTCTCCTTTTTGAAGACAACTGTCCTCCTTTGATGATTTTGCTTCTTTTTTAGTAATTGATTCCATGTTCGATCTGTCTTCAAGATAGTTATGGAGACACGATTTCATCCCTCTAGTCCATGCAGGACCAGATTCGTATTAGTGCGATGTCGTGATAGTACGGCAATTTAGTTGTACTACCACGAGCCTGCTATAGAGTATAGGAAGTAAGGTGTTAGAATGAGAGGATACTCAATCACTATTAGAATTTCCTGAGAGATTTCTGGGACGACCCTTGAGAATCTTATTGCACTACAACAAAAAGACCTATTAATGACGCTCGACAAGGAGTTTTAATGACGGCTGATACATAAGCGTTATCAAGTTGAAAAATACCTTTTTCTATGACGGTTTGGGCTAATTCTGGACTTCTTATAATGTTTATAAAACAAAGCGTTATTAATAGTTTATAGCGGTGGCAAACTTGTAATAAACTTTCTGTAATATATTCCATCCCCTCTCCGATTTTACTCAGAAGAACTCTCTCATTCTCCTTGCTCTCCTTCTGCCCCCTCTTCCCTCCTCTCCCCAAACCCTAAAATTTTCATCTTCTCCTTTCAATCTCTCACAAACCCTATGAGTAGCCATGCGAGGGCATAGCTGGCAGCAACAGAACAAAGCCCAGCCGCTGCTTCTCTTTCGAATCTCTCTTTTGCTTCGTGAAGAAATTTGGGGATTTTTAGGGTTTTCTGATCGTCGATTCCTATATTTTTTCTATTGTGAGTTTTCTAGATCTCTCTCTATTTGATATGGTTGTCGATATGATACGACACGGACACGAACAAAAAGACGGACACGGACACAAGCACGGAGTAGGCGTCCATTCTTCGCGTTATTGAATTTAGGTTTTTATATTAATATATTCGACAATCTTTGAAGGAAAAAGGCATGCACGTTATTTATTATTAGTTTTGGGTATATTTGGGGTGAAATGTGATGGACTGGGAAGGGATTTTGCTCCGGATCTTATCAAAAATGACTTTTTTATGTTGATTTATTCGAGAATCTTAAAAATAACAGGTTTTTATGTTAATTTTTTTGGGTGTTTTTGATGAAATAGGATGGATTTGGAAGGGATTTTTGCTTTTCTGCGTGGTTAGGGTTAAAATAGCTAATTTATGTTTAAATTCTTAGGTATTTGATGCGGTATTTTTTGTATAGTTGATGGAATATTAGGAATAGATAGGGGTTCCACTTACTATTTCATCAAATACAATTTTTTTTATATTAGATCGGTAAATGTTATTGTAAATTTCCAGTATTTATTTATTTAAGAACATGAGTTTTATAGATGCTCTTTTCATTGAAATTTCCTTTTAAAGCATTTTTGGATGGTCATCTTATTGTTACTGAAGATCAAGATTGTTACTTTCTATATATCTTGCACGGGCATGTTAGATTTGGGCACAGGGACACTGATTCTGCGCCTATTTTGGTGTCCTAGTGTGTTTTGGAGTGTCCTACATCACTTTGTATTATTTTCAGGGTATTTTTTATGCAGAACAAACTCATTCCTGGGAGAATTAGTTGGGGTTAATTCCTTAATTTGCTTATAAGGAAATATGAGCCATAAACAGGTTTCCAAAAAAGAGAGGATAAAATATGTTTTTTTTGTAAAATTTTGTGAGGAAAATAAGGGGCTTTATTATTATACTGTTTATGTTATCCTATATAAATTATAATCTATATTAATTATGATAAGATGATATATCTTATGGTGTTTACTACAATCTAAATTATAATCTAGAAAAAAATATTGTATTATTATACTGTTTTTGTTGTCCATTATAAATATTTCAATAATTATGTTAGTTGGATCTGTTGAATTATTTACCACCCTATGGATCTTTAGTTGTTTTTTTTTTGTAAGTGTTTCAGTCAATCTAATATTTATACTGATCTACGTGTTTATTTATTTATTTTTATTTCTTCACAAGTTATAAAGGATTAAAGTAAAAGATCAATTTTATAATACTTGTTGCCTACTTTATATTTTTGTACCTAAACATTTAATTGAAAATGAGATTATGGATCACTGTAATGAGGAGACAGAATGTGCCTACAGTAAAAATCAATATTTAGAAGTTAATCCCCAAAAGTCCTGTAGAGCTGTTAAGGATTAGTATTAAATGTTTTTCTTCTAATTTTCTGTTTTATGGAATTCTTGTTGGGAAGACTGATCTTATGTCACGCCTCAGAACCAGAATACTGGAGAGCGGGGGAATGACTCAGCCAGCTACGTATTATGGGTAGATGAATACCGTATAATACGATCAATACTGTCTAACCAGACAAGGGGGTGCATACTACATGAAAGTCTTACTATGGTCACTCCACATCTATTGTCTCAATCATTCAAAACAAGAAACAGAAATAGAGAACATGTAAGATAAAGCAGTAAGGCGTCCCAAACGCTTAGTCAAAATGTTCTTGAGATCTGGCTTTACAAAACATAACTAGATGGTATAGTAACATATACACAATTGTTATCAGCTGCAGTCTGACTTAATTACAATCATGTAAAAGTAAGTGCAAGACAATCCGACTAACATGTCGGTGCCAAACGGTTAAGTATGAAGTAAATAACAAAACGAGCGGTGAAGTAAGGAACCCACTCGAGTCCTCCTGCGATCATTCCTCTAGTATTGACCATCTTGGAGGTAGAAGTAAGCTGGATCCTCATGAACTGGCTCTAAATCTGGCCATGCAAAACCGGAGAGGTTAGACCTCTAATAGCAAGTACCACAAGGGAGCACGATATGACGAATTAAACCAGTAAGTAAGAAAATATAATAATAGATCTCTGTTTTCCACTAGGATTCACATAACATCACGATACTTCGAACCAACCTCCCAACCAAACAAGGACAGAAGTTGGCCCGTCATGTCCTGACATTCTGATCATCTCAGTTAGGCAACAGAGTAGGTACAGTACACAACAAATCATCTTGAACGGCCAATCAACTCCTACGGCTTGCTATTGTGAGTCTCAAGTTATCCTGAAATTTTGCAAATAGAGATTCCTCAGTTCTTACTATGTGCAACCAAGGCTAGTCTATCCAATCAATCAATTGCGCCAATCATGTAATTAGACGAGTCCCAGCGGGACGTCCGCCGTTAATATACCATGTACAATTATAATATAAGCAGATACTGCTCCCTGCCCGTGTGGCAGGTTTACAGTATCTGTGGGAACCAGTCGGCCTGTCGGGCACTACTAGCCCCAAGAGGGCTGCCATGTAAGAACTCGGAAATCCATTCTCTCCATGCCATCATTATTTTATTTGACTTAATGGTCTCTACGTTGGGTGAAATTCCATGCCGTGGATCATGGTCATTCAAATGAGTACTTTTGTACGGGGTACGATATGCGCAACTCTACAACAATACCCGTGCGGCTAGGTTGTAGGTCTTACATAGCGTAATACAACAATCAAACTAACCACGGAATAATCATGCCTTGACCATAAAGTACACATGCTATTTTTGTAAGATAAATAAATAACTAAATAAATAAATAAATAATTTGAAGCCTGCATGTGTCTGTATGCCAATATTCGGGATCGGCTAATCGATTGCAGTAGTTCATTACATGAACGTGTCTCATTCAATCAATTCAATAAGACGACTAGCCAGTCTCTTAGTTCCAACTAGGAACGCATGATCAACTATTAGTCAATGTCACAATCATTATCAACGGTGACAAGGCATGAAAGTCAAATAGTATCCAGTGGAGTCGAGTCTACGACTCTCAGGGTTAAGTTCCAGTCAATATTGGGTATCCATGGATCAATCAGGACACAAGTCGCATTCCACATAACAATCTGTATTAACCATATTAACATATCATGATTTTATCAAGTTAATGCCAAAAGGCGTAAGGATATAATAGAAGAATTATCATGCCATCATTAAAGGAATAAATTATAGAACAAATAAAAACACCCAGGTCAGAAAGTCACACCAACAAATCTATGCTAAGGCCAACAAGTCACGCCAAGTCTAGTAGGTAGGAGTGAGCGTGTAAACAGCGTGAGCGTGCAAAGTGGTTCACGTTGGCACGCACAGCGTGAGCGTGAAGGGTAATTCACACACTCATAACGTGAGCGTGAAAAGCATGACAAGAAATTCACGCACGCACGTACGCAGAAATGTGCGTGACTAAAAATTCACGCATGCTCGTCAAGACGTGAGCGTGACTGAAAATTCACGCACGCACGTAAAGACGTGAGCGTGACCAAAAATTTACGCTAACACGTAAGAACGTGAGCGTGACAAAAAATTTACGCTAACACGTAAGAACGTGTGCGTGACTGAAAATTACGCTAACACGTAAGAACGTGAGCGTGACTAAAAACTCACGCTGGCACGTAAGAACGTGAGCGTGACTAAACCTTCGTTCCAAGCCAGAAATGAAGTTCCTATGGTTCAGAATGGTGTAGAATGAGAAGCTCGACCATAAGGAACTATCTACTCCGAAAAGCACGCTAGGTTGGGAGATCAAAACCCATGGACAACCGAGAAGAAACAAGCCAAAGAAATCAAAAATGCTAAGTACTAGACTCTCTTAGAATGATGAGAGAAAGAGAAATGAACCATAAAAATGGTTCTCAAGTGGAAGCAAGAAGCAAGATGTACTTGCCTGCTGTTGGTTGGTGGAGAGAGTGGTGAGGAAGAAGAAGAAGTAATGGTGAAGGGAAGTTATGAGGAGAGAAAAGGGGATGGGGGCTTAAATAGGAAGGGTGGTGGTAGGTGGGGGTTTATGGGTCGGTTCATTCGGATCCACCATGAACCCGAGAAGAACCACCATGAACCCGAACCTAAAAGCAAGAGTAAAAGCAGAGAATAACAGCAGGAAATAAAATGCAAAAAATAAAATACAGGAATAAAATTACAGGAAATAAAATACAGATAATTAATTATCATAAAATTAAAGGAATTTAAATACAGGATAATACATGATAAATACTAAATAAATATACATGAGTTGTACATGTGTAAAAATACGCATTCTGGGAACGGGGAGCGACATCTTATGACCATGTGTTTTATCCTTGGACTTTAAATTGGGCAGTCCCAGTTGATTCTTTAAGTTACTCATGTTAATGATTCAAAGTCTTTCCGCAGGAAAATTGAATGTGTTAATGGAGTCGGAAGGTGGCAAGAAGAAGTCCAGCAGTAGTAGTTCCATGCAGTACGAAGCTCCCCTCGGCTACTGCATTGAAGACGTTCGACCAAACGGTAGGATCAAGAAGTTCCGATCTGCTGCTTACTCCAACGTAAGAAAGAAGAATATATGATAAATATTGGATTCTTGTGAATTTAGAAAGTTTGTATTGTTTTCATTGAAATGTAATTCTTGTGATTCTGATGGGAAATTAGGTTAATTTTCTTCTTGGAGCTACAGAGTATACAACAGCAATTGACATGTGGTCTGCTGGCTGTGTTTTAGCAGAGCTTCTCTTGGGGCAGGTATGCACGTCCTGGTAGTTTGAGCTAATTATAGGGCTGATTACAAGATCTTACATAATGTGTTAATTATGTTTACATTTTCTTATTCCTTTGTGTTGTATACGTTGCTGTCAACTTGGATGATTGTTATGATCGGGCTGATGAATTTAGTTGCATTTGGAATCTATATTTAATTGTACAATGTTGGCCTATGTTCTCTGAAGTTTAAAACTGAATAGTATCCTTTAAATTATTATTTTTTCTTCAAAATTATGCTACAATAATTTCTAGTCTTTGAAGTACTATTCTGTGATTTTTGCTTTGATTTGATATTGATGGAGTTCACTCAAGAGAAGTCTGATAAACCTAAGTATAATTTACAAATATAAAAAGTGGTGTCATATTCATTGTTGTTTATGCTACAAATTTGTCCTGCCCGTATGAATCTGCAGTTAAGCGTTTTATCGTGGGACCTTGTATTATTTGATAATGTAACTTCTATCAACATTTTTGAATGAGGTCCTAAACTGGATATGGACTGTTATAAGATATATGCGAACCTGCTAGACGAAAATTGCAATTAAATCGAATAATAGACTGTCAGTTCATGTTTGTGTGCTGTGCTAAAAGCTATTAGCATGTGAGACAAAATTTAGACATTGCTGCTTGAGAAGATCAACACTAATTGTGATTAATCTGAGTAAAAGGAATAGAGTTTTATTTTCATATCTGTAATCTTCACAATTTTCCTATATAAATCAGATTCCTACATAAATCAGATTCGTCTGGAAATTATATGGACTGATTTGGTTTTTAGGCCTGACAATTATATTTCATGATTAGATTAGATTTTTAGGCCTGACAATTATATGGACTAATTTGGTTTTCTCTTTTTCTCAGGATTTCACTGGTGTTCCGGCTGTCGTTGATCTTTCATGATTATTGGTTATGTGGCCAAGTTTTGATGTGGACAATTTTGGTAGTTGTAAATATCTATATGTATTTAGATATTCTATTTTGATAATGTAATAAAGATGTTGATATGTACTCTATTTTGAGAAATGTAATAAAGATGGTGATATATAATGTTAACTTTTTGGAATGTAATATATACTGTGCAGTATAGAGCATTATAAATATGCTAATTTGAATAGTATAAAGTGTTATAAATGTGCTGCATTGAGCCTATACATATTATCTATTCATGAAGTTTTAAAATTGTTCTAAATTGTGCACTATATATTAACTATTCATAACGTTTTTATAGAAACTATTCATGACGGTTATTTTATGACGCTTTTAAAAAATATTTATAACACCCGTTTTCATAACGGTTGCTGTGAAAAAAAAAGCGTCATGGTTAGAGATTAATGACGCTTTTTAGCCGTCATTAAAAGGGTTTTTGTTGTAGTATTGTGAGCTTCGATTTAGATTTTCTTTCCCTTATTTTAATCTACTTTCCTCCCTTGATTCTGGCATCTTGTTTGAACTCTTTTCACCAATACCCTTACTTTCTTGTTTTTAATAATGGTTAGGAAGATGGCAACACTGCTATATACTCATTGGTCAAACACATGGCTAGAAGGATTACATTAAGGAATTGGAATACAGGGAGACTTTGACTAAGTTATAAGGACATTTTTCTAAATGGATGATTTAATGATTAGTAGTTTGTAAGTTGGGATATTACCAAGGAAATTTATCTTGAAGATTCTAAGTAGTAATCACCATAGGATTATAAAATTATATTTTGATACTGGAGGAAATTAGTTAGAATCTATATAAATTGATTTCAGGAATTGATGTGATTCATGAATTATTGGATTATGATTATACATCTTTGAACGTATATAGATTGGTTTGATAATGATCAAAAAAAGGGGGGTGGCAGTATGAACTATTAAATTGAGTCGTACAAGTTGCGATGTATATGATTATTGAATTTCAAATTTAAGTGGAAGCAATGATATTAAAATTTTGGTTTAAAAGATTGGGAAGATATGAAAACGATTGTTTTGGAAAAAAAAATCTCAAATTTGGAATCGTGTCAATTGATTGAAGATTTAAAAATCTATTTAGATTTTGGGTTAAGAAGTAGTTATTATGTTTCAATGACTTAGAAAGAGAAATTATGGTTGATAAGTGCGTTAAAATACTGAGCTATAAATGCTAGATTTTCGTGATAAGCTAAGTGTCTATTTTGAGGATTATTTGAGACAAATTGGGAGTTTTAAAGTTATGAAGTGATATAAAATTTTATGGGTTCATGATTCATTAACTCTGGAGTTTAAAGTTGGATTGAAATATTAAATTTTGGAAAGGTTAGTAGTAATGTGATAAAAGTTACTATAAGGTTTATGAAAAGCATTTAAATGTTAGTCGTGATTAGATTGGATGGCTTAGAGTGAATACAAATTGCGGTAGTTATTTTGAAAATTCTTTTTTAAAGGAATGTAATGGTAGGCCACCAAGGTAACCTTAATGAGATAGAAGTGTTCCACACTAATTGCCATATCACTCATGACTATGATAGTAGTATATACTCCAGTGTTGTTAGTCGTCTGCCAAACTATGGGACTGTATCTCAATCTTGACTTACTCAACCTTCCCTCAAATCTAGATCATTATTGTGACCTTCTAACCGTTTGTATTTGATCGTTCCTTAACAGTATTCGCCTTTAGAACTGTGTCCCTAAATTATTTTATTGGATTCTTAATTAAATTTATTTCATGCTTCAACTTGATTTTCTTTATTCTTGTATTAGTTGTCACCTTTGAACCCTTACCATGATACTAAATTACTTTTTGACTTAAATTCGAGATCCAACCATGACTCAATTCTTTCGACCCGACATGGGATGGTGTTCTTCTTGTTCCTTAAATGCTAAATCTTGTACCTTATCTTGATTGCTGGACCAGCTTAGTTGATGATCTTGGACTATTTTTCTTCTTCATCATTACCTCCCTTACTTATATTTTGATTACCTTATGTTGCTAATTTAGCCTTAGTTTTGCAAGCTTATCTCTTTTTCGAGCTTGATCATGACATATTTTATTGGGTCGATCCACTAACATATTGTCTAATCAGAACCGGTGTATGATGGTCTGATCAACCTAGTGCACTTTGGTTCGCTTTCATATATTACTCTACGTGGATGAGACTCTAGGGCATATGTCTCATCCACGACAGTTTGGCAATTCTCCTTGAATTATTTTTGTCGTCTATGAACCACGTATTGTACTCAATAGCGTCGTCTTTGAACTCTTTTTGCTTTTGTCTTTCACATATTTCAGAAAGATAAGGCACTGTACTTAATAGGTCAACCCAGAGTATCACGTTTAGCTTTCTTATCAAAAGGAGGATATTGACTTATTTCTATATCCTCGCAGTATCCTTTAGGATTTCAATAGTGTTAAATTCTAAACCCTCGATCGCGACCAGTCGAATTGGTCATTCCCTTATCATCCAATATTTGGAACCTTATTCAATTGAATTAATTCAATTGTGACATGGATTTCAAGCCTTGGATACTCGTGCCTAGACTTCAGTGACCTCGTTCTCCATCTTGTCCAAACCTCGATTCATCCTGGATTGGATCAACTTAGATCATATCAAGACTAAAATTTCTTTTATATATTTCTTTTATATATATATATATATATAATATATATATATATATATATATATATATATATATATATAGTGTGCTTGGATTTCAGTGTTATTGACAGTCGTGCTTTAAACTTTCGATTTTGATCATATTTAGAATATTAATGCTTTATAGTTAATTTCAGTTGTTTTTTTATCACCAGTTTTTATATATGATGATAGTCTGCCTTACAACCCGATGATTTATTATTTTCCCTTATCTTTTCTAGAATGGCACCCATGATCAGAGTTTGTCCCCAGTGCACAGCTGTAATTTCGGATGAGATCGAGATTGTACTTCCCCCTTCTATTGCTCAGGAGGTGTTAGTAGCCTCATCGGAGAGTTTTCCTCTATCTCCTATCCTTCAGGAGAGAGCTGCAGTTCAGCCGAAGACTGAGGGCCTTCTTTTGTCTCCTGGAGTGGTACCCCATGCTATTCCTAATGGAGCTCATATTTACAGACTCCTTTAGGATGTGCAGGAGGTACAGAGACTTCAGGCCGAGCTTATATGAGAGAGGAGAGTCTCAGTTTTCAACTGTTATGGGATTACATGCATTCGAGAGAGGAGCCTAGTCCCAAGAGAGCGAGGTGCAGTTTATACCCAGAGCCTCATGAGTACCCCAGCTTTCAGCCTAGACCAGCCTATCTAGTTCTGATTCTTGTCCAGCAGAGACCAGTTGAGTGGGTGCCTACCTGTGCTATTCTGTAAGAAGTTTGGGCACGTATGGAAGGACTGTAGGAAGAGACTAGGATTATGCCTATTTTTTGGGTCAGCTGCACACAAGATACGAGACTGTCCTACTACACTTGCCCCTAGTCGAGGCCTACCTCCGGAAGAGAGTTCCAGCTACCAGACCTAGTAGAGGTGAGTTCTTGACCCATACCTTATCCTATCTTGATGATTACTGTACCCTATCATAATGTTTGTATGCTTGATACCTTATGACTACTTTTGATCTAGTATGACTATAGTGGCTAGATGAGACCCAAGACTGATTACCTGCCATAATCATGTATGATATCTTTCCAACTGTATGATTTAGATAAATTTTCTTAAGACCATAATTGTTAGGGATTTTAACCTAGAAGGGTAGTATCATCTTAATTTCGATGACAAAATTATTTTAAGGAGGGTAGATTTGTCACACTCACTTTTCAATTTCAAGGGTATTTTAGTAATTGTGATTTATTTGAATTTTTATGATTTTTATTTATATTTTTATCTATTTATTAATTAGATTGATTGCAGTGTGATTTGATTGATTGTAGACTGGTGACTTGGTAGTTTGACCTTAGCCAACCATGACCTAGAACCTTAATGCTATATCATAAATTAGATTTATTATCATTAGAATTAATCTAGATTTTATTAGTAAATTTTAGAGTGATTAATTGATTTTTAGCCATTTTGGCCTTTATGTGATTTTCTGAATATGTTGACTCTTGTTTGTGCTAGCAACTGGTTTAACCCTAGTGGACGTGTATAGGGGCATAACCATGCATTATAATTGTTATTTTCATTTTTAGAATTTATTTTGTGCATTAGATTATTTTTTAAGGCTTTTAATTATTTAATTAGCCCTTTTGCATTTAGGCCTTTGAGCTTTTCGACTTGGGCCCATTTCTACTTGAGAAAGAGTTGGCCCAAGTGAAACCCTAACCCTAATAGACCCCCTTGACTGCCCAACACAGCAGTACCCCCTCCTTTGGTTGTATTCATTTGTAGTTTGTAGCCTCCACAAAGAAACCCTAAAAGCTCCATCTCTCCAAAACTCATAATTCC